>SJYB01006170.1:41384-54080 GCA_006408585.1 Antidorcas marsupialis | reverse complement strand
CTTGTTTCTGGAAGGTTGGCCTCCTGCCTGTCCTTGACTCTGTCATCCCTCAGAGCAGTGATGGGGGAGGGGAGAGCTTCTGGTCCCTCCCTGTGAATGCGTTGAGTAGACCCTCCATCCTGGAGAAGAGATGGTGGAAGGAGGTGGGAAGGATATGCCTGTTGATGAAAGACAGCTATAAGCCATAGATATCCTCTCTGCTTCGGGAATGAGTATCCATGCTCCTTAATTGGAAAATCACCTGTATGTCAGTGGTGCTACTGGGAAACCATTAAGAGCAAGGGTTCGATGCATCTCAGATCCTCCAGAATGAGCCCAGCCTCTCCTCCTCCTGGGTCTACCCTGACCCTTTACTGTATTTGCCTGGATAGACAGGACTCTGCTCTAGAGCATCCATACAGGATGTGGAAGAAGGTTGAGATGCTATCTACCATCTCTCTTCCTCTCTGGTTTTCATTGCCTCCATTTCTCCAGAAGCCCTAAGGTCCCCTGTCGCCAGCACGGAGACCCTGAGATGGAGCTCAGTGATACAATAAGATATTATGGGAAAAGCCAAACGGCCTTCTTGACACCACAATGAGATTTAGGGTCTNTCTCTGGGTTTCACTGCCTCCATTTCTCCAGAAGCCCTAAGGTCCCCTGTCGCCAGCACGGAGACCCTGAGATGGAGCTCAGTGATACAATAAGATATTATGGGAAAAGCCAAACGGCCTTCTTGACACCACAATGAGATTTAGGGTCTCATAAACAAGGGACTCTTCATGGGTTCTCCAGGCAAGAATACTGGAGCAGGTTGCCATTTCCTCCTCCAGTGGACCACTTTTTGTCAGGACTCTTCACTGTGATCCGTCAGGCTTGGGTGGCCCTGCACAACTCACTCAGCTTCCCTGAGATATGAAGGCCCCTTCACCACCACAAGGCTGTGACCCACGAGGAGGAGACAGTGAAGGACAGAGGAGTCTGTCATGCTGCATCCACAGGGTCACAAAGAGTTGGACACAACACAGCGACTGAAGAGGAAGAACAAAGCAGGTGCCAGGAAGAGGCTCCTCACCTGTGACAGACAGGACCAGTGGGCCGCTGGAGTCTGACCACGAGTAGGGAGAGCGCGTGAAGGAGCCGTAGCACCTGTAGACCCCGCTGTGGGCTGGGGTCCCAGGACCCAGAGGGAACTCTGCCTGGAGTGCTCCAAGGGGGCCCTGCCCTCCAGCAAGCAGGTGCCCAAGGTTCCCCCCGTCCCTGAGCAGATGGAACTGGTCAAAGGCACTCTCGGAGCTGCAGACCAAGGTCACATTCTCCCCTGACCTCACCACGGGGCCTCCCTGGGCTGAGAGAGAGGGTTTCCTGGACTGACCTGCAGGAAGAGACCTTGAACTCAGAGCACAAAGTAATTCTAGTCTTAAAAAGAGGACTAAAGCCCAAAGTGTGCAACAAGAGAGGCCCTGCAGTGAGAAGGCCACTCAGCACCAGGAGAGAAAGCCCCACAGCAAGGGAGACCCGGCACAGGGAAAATCAGAAATAACTCTAAAAATGGGGTGTCATTTACAGTCCTGTTGAACAAATTAATAATTTTTAAATAGATTGTCATTTAATGTCCTTTTTGAAAGAAAGAGTATAGGTATGTATATGAATAACTGAACCACTCTGTTGTACAACAGGAATTAACAGCATCTGAAATCAACTGGATTTTAACAAACATAAATAAAAAATAAATTAAAAAATCAAACACGTAAGGTTCTCTTGAAATAAATGGAACATACTAACTACTGCTGGGACCATCAGAAAACAAGGCATTGACCCAGAGGGAGAGATTGTGGCGTGGAAATTGCCAGAATCTCATTCAATCTTTGCAGTCTCATTCTTGAGGGCATTTTCAACTGTGCCCTGTCTGACCCCAGGGGCTGGACATGACTCCTTAGTGGGAGGGTTGGAGGGACCAGTCCCATCTCTTTGTGCAGAAGGACGTGTTAAGCCACCAGTCTGAGCAACTTTAGGGTGTCAACCTCCATCTTGATCACCCAGGGGCCGGAATGCAGGGTGTGTTAACACAGCGTGCTGCTGACAGAGGAAGGGAGCTCTGACATGAAAGCGGGAAACCAACCCATTAACCAAACATCTTTGGCTGCCTGAGCGGGGAGCCGCCCGCGTCCCTGCTTTAGTACATTTTTCTCTATTGGTCGTGCTTTCACATTCTCGCTCCTTCGCTCTGTCCCCGGCTGTGACTTCCCCTTAGCACACGATAGGAACTCTGTTCTCTTTTCCCTTCTGTGTTCACACCTCCTCTCTCTCTGCTTTGTTCCTTCTCCCTAGTTTGTGTCTCTGCACCGCTGTCATTCTTTCCTGGTACTGATGCTGGACTGGACACCAGACCTTCTGTGACACAGAGAGCAGAAGGGACTGGTCTGGCCACACTCACCTGTGATGATGATGTCCACGGGGTCGCTGGGGGCTGACCACTCATATGGGGAGTGTCTGAGAGAGCCATAGCATCTGCAGGTGCCCACACTTGCCAAAGTCACAGGGGCAATGAGAAAGTCAGCTGTGGCATGCCCACCAGTGAGCATCTCTCCACATCTCTGGAAATGCTCTGTGCTATTTTCTTGGTGCAGGATAAACTTGTCATGCAACAGTGGTGAGTGACAGCTGAGAGTCCATTCTCTCCCACACGCATGAGGGGGCTGGGGTGGACTGAGATGGAGGGTTTTGTGGACACACCTAGGAGCAAAGAGCTTGTGAACTTTAGTGAGTCACCCCACCTTGGCGCTTCCCCTGACACCTGAAGGTGTGAAAAATGTCCCCATGAACCATCAAAGCCAATTGCCCTTCCTGTCTATTCTGTTGCATTTCCTTTAGCCTTGTTCGCGGGCTCTGGCTCATGCTTTTCTGTTTCTCTTTGCTCAAGACCTCCAGCCTCCTCTGTGTTTATTCTACGCTCTTTAGCTGTTGGGTCTGCTCTCAGCTTCAGGCATGCATACTCAGTCACTTCAGTTGTGTCTCACGCTGTGGGGCCCCAAGGACTGTAGCCTGCCATGCTCCTGTGTCCATGGGATTCTCCAGTTGAGAATGCTGGAGTGGATTGCAGAGCTTTTAACTTCATCCCATCCCTATTATGTGTGGTGAGGGGTGGGGTGGGTCTGCTTCTCTGGTAGAATACATACCAGGTATAATACATACCCTGGCTCCCTTCACACTTGTTTCCTAGAATGTGGGTGATAATTAGCAGGAGGTTGGGAAGGAGGTGGAGAAAAAAGTGAACATTTCCCCACCTCTGACCCCCTCTTCACGCCTCTGGAGACATTCCTAGGCTGACCTGNTGTGGGGCCCCAAGGACTGTAGCCTGCCACGCTCCTGTGTCCATGGGATTCTCCAGTTGAGAATGCTGGAGTGGATTGCAGAGCTTTTAACTTCATCCCATCCCTATTATGTGTGGTGAGGGGTGGGGTGGGTCTGCTTCTCTGGTAGAATACATACCAGGTATAATACATACCCTGGCTCCCTTCACACTCGTCTCCTAGAATGTGGGTGATAATTAGCAGGAGGTTGGGAAGGAGGTGGAGAAAAAAGTGAACATTTCCCCACCTCTGACCCCCACTTCACGCCTCTGGAGACATTCCTAGGCTGACCTGATCTTAACTGGGACCCCAGCTCCTTCATATGGGATTACAGCTCCCTACTGGGTGGCAGGTGCTGGATCAGGGTCCCCCCCTCAGCCTCCCAGTTGGCAGGCAGTGGCAGCATCCTGTCTAACTAACGCCTAGGGAGGCTCCTCCTTCCTGAGCCAAGGGAACGCATCACTCTATTCAACACCACGAGTTTAAACTCTCAGACTTTGTTCTCTTTCCGTGGTTCGGTTCTGGCTGGGAATCCTGAGGACATCTTTGGCTGCATGGGCACGTGAACCTAGGGCAGGATTGCCTGCAGGCACGGGTGTTCCAGGCTGGGCTGGGCCCCTCCTACCTGTGACCACAATCAACAGGGGGTCACTGACATTGGACCACACAGAACCAGACCAGTCGGCTCCAGAACATGTGTAGGACCCGCCATGTTCTGTGGTCACTGGGCCAAGTATGAAGGTGTTGAAATGTTGTCCCTGGAGCTTGTGCAAACTGGTTCCAACTCTTTTGAACAGTCTGAATATCACAAGTGGAGGACCAGAGTGACACCGAGAAGTCACAGGCTGTCCTAAGGGAACCACGGGGCTTGGCCAGGCTGACAAAGAGGGCTTCTCATATTCACCTAGGAGAGAAGGAGACACAGGCTTTCAGAGAAAAATAGGAATGACGCCCTCTCCCCACTAGCCTCGTGGGTGCTTCCCCTTCAATTCTTTGAACTCTCCTCCCCTAAAGTGCATCACCCTGATGCTCAGGGACACCTGGGGCCTGGGGACAGACAGAGACAGTCAACCCAGGACGGACATCTTGAGATTCTAAGAATATGATTCTCGAAATTGATTCTTCACTCCTTGGGTTGACCAAATGTTCAGAAACTTTCTCTGAAAACACAAAACACTGGGGATTTCCTGGTGGTCCAATGGTTAGGACTCAGCACTTTCTCTAACGAGGGCCCGAGCTAAATCCCTGATCAGGGAACTAGATCTTGCAAGCTGCACAATGCAGGCAAAATAAAACATCACCAAAAAANCAGAGAAAAATAGGAATGACGCCCTCTCCCCACTAGCCTCGTGGGTGCTTCCCCTTCAATTCTTTGAACTCTCCTCCCCTAAAGTGCATCACCCTGATGCTCAGGGACACCTGGGGCCTGGGGACAGACAGAGACAGTCAACCCAGGACGGACATCTTGAGATTCTAAGAATATGATTCTCGAAATTGATTCTTCACTCCTTGGGTTGACCAAATGTTCAGAAACTTTCTCTGAAAACACAAAACACTGGGGATTTCCTGGTGGTCCAATGGTTAGGACTCAGCACTTTCTCTAACGAGGGCCCAAGCTAAATCCCTGATCAGGGAACTAGATCTTGCAAGCTGCACAATGCAGGCAAAATAAAACATCACCAAAAAACTGATGCCTGGACAAGAAGGGAAAGGACTTCTCTGTTGCATTTCTTGTAGCTCAAATGGTAAAGAGTCTTCTTGCAAAGCAGGAGAGCAGGGTTCAGTCTCTGAGTTGGCAAGATCCCCTGGTCAAGGAAATGGCAACCCACTCCTGCATTCTTGCCTGGAGAATCCCATGCATAGAGGAGCCTGATGAGCTACAGTCCGTGGGGTCGCAGAGAGTTGGACTTGACAGAGGGACTAACACTAACACAACTAAGCAGGGAAAAAGCCACCTGCCTGCAAAGAAGGAAGTAAACCTTGACCCTCGCTCCTTTGTTAGCCACCCTCCATCAAATGGGTGACAAGGTCCAGGTGGNCCGTGGGGTCGCAGAGAGTTGGACTTGACAGAGGGACTAACACTAACACAACTAAGCAGGGAAAAAGCCACCTGCCTGCAAAGAAGGAAGTAAACCTTGACCCTCGCTCCTTTGTTAGCCACCCTCCATCAAATGGGTGACAAGGTCCAGGTGGCCCTGACTGATGAGCAGACCCTTCCCTGGGGTCAGCTCTGGTGGGTGCTCCTGCAGATCCTGTTGTTAACGGCTGGATGGAGGGGCAGGAGCCACCTTTTTCGAGAGGAGTCTGTGGGCTGCAGCCTCTTGCTCCCCTCTCATGATTGACATGGCACTCAGTGGGCCCAGCTTCCAGCTGCCAGACTTCACACTGTACCTTCAGGCCCAGAGTCCAGAGCCGGGCTAACCTCTGGGGGGAGTGATGATGAGTATCAAGGCCAATAGGAGGACCTGGGATTCACAGGACATGTGGCTCTCACTGTACTCACAAGGGTCTCACCCTGGTCCCCCAGTGTCCTCTGCATCACACCCACAGCTCTGCTAAACAGAGAAATAAGGGATGGGGAGGACTCACCCACAGCTGCCCAGATCCTCAGACTCATACAGAATCCTAGGAGGAAAACCACGTCAGAGATGGCTTGTTTGGAGGGACCCCACACTCCTTGCACCCTCATCCAGGGAACCTGGTCAATGGTGCGAGGACCCCCCAATTTCCACCATAACCCTTTCTGACTGTCTTTCCAGACTCACCGAGACTCAGGAGGCTGAGGAGTATGGGGCACATGGCTCTGCTTCTGTGAGACAGGAGGCAGAACTGAGCAAAGCTGACTGAGTCACAGGATGCGGAAGGTGGTCGGTGTTGCTGGTACAGTCAGCCAGGTTCATGTCACATGGGAAGATGGCCAGCCTCTTCTCATGCCAGATATGGAAGTCTGACATGAAGTGCATCACTGAGCACACCTCATGACCCAAGCATCACATTTGTTTCCCTAAACACTGTAACCTAAGAGATTCGAACAGATCTTGCTGCTTTTAGGAAGCAGTAACTGTGATTCAGTGTATACCATGCAGGATGCTTTCCCAAGCTCATGATAATCTCATTAACCTTAACTCTTCACAGAAGAGAAACCACACGTTCCCATCTCCTATGTCAGGCTCAGTGCAGGTTGCCAATTAAAGACTCATTAATAGAGACTTTGATTCTCCATTATTTTGGAGGACCAGACATGCATATTACAGCTCTTTGAAAATATGAAAAAATTCTGCATTGTAACATGTGATTAAGGAACTGTGTTAGTTTCAGGTGTACAGCAAAGTGTTTCAGTTATACAGATACATGCATCTGCTGCTTTTCAAATTCTTTTCCCACTTAGGTAGTGACAGAATATTAAGTAGAATTCTCTTTTTATACAGTAAGTCCTTGTTGGTCATCCATTAAAATATAGCCGTGTGTATATGTCAATCCCAAATTTCAAATCTAACCTTCCCCTGACACTACCCCACCTGGTAACCATAAGTTCATTCTCTGTGAGTCTGTTTTGTAAATAAGTCTATTTTTTAGATGTCACAAATAAGCGATATCATGTGATATTTGTCTTCTCTGACTCTTCTTCATTTGAAATTATTTCGTGACTGTGAGTGGAAGCTTTGCACACACAACACTCTCTCTCTCTCTCTTCCTCCCTTTCCAAACCAAGGACCACACACGTACACAAAGATAATCTGTGTAAAGAGGACTGTGGTGTTATTTTGGGAGGGGGATTTGTTCTGCCTGAAAACGTGGACCACCTTGCTTCCTAGATACTCAGATGAACACAAAATATGTCAAGTAGAGACTTCCAAGGTCCAGAATGCTTGAGTGAGGGGTGTGTCCACATAATCAACTCCAAACTGGGACAAAATGGCCCAGCTGTTTCAGGACTCCCAGGGCCAACATACACTCAGTTCAGCTGTTTTTCATAGACAGGAAAGAACCTCAGTGAGGGCAGTGATTCCACGCCATTGGGCTGGGGGTAGGGGTCATTAACATTAGTGATGTTCCCTAAGTAATAAATCTGGTCTCCTCTTGATCATTATGTATGCAGTGGAGTAACGGTACAGTCACCCTTCTTAAAATGTCCTTTTATTTCCTTAATATCATGTTTCAGAATTGATCTGTATTCTTTGTCATTTCAGTTTGTGCATTTTTACTGCCATGTAGAGTTTCACTGCAGATATTTAAACCACAAATTTTTTTAAATATAACTTTATTTTAATTGGAAGTTAATTACTTTACAATATTGTACTGGTTTTGCCATACATCAACATGAACCTACCACAGGTACACGCGTGTTCCCCATTCTGAAACCCCTCCCTCCTCCCTACCCGTACCATCCCTCTGGGTTGTCCCAGTGCACCAGCCCCAAGCATCCAGTATCATGGACTGAACCTGGACTGGTGATTTGTTTCATATATGGTATTATACATGTTTTAGTGGCATTCTCCCAAATCAACCTACCCTCGCCCTATCCCACAGAGTCCAAAAGACTGTTCTACACATCTCTTTTGCTGTCTCGCATACAGATTTTTAAAAATTAAAAAAATATATTGAAGTATAGTTCATTTCTGCCATACAGCAAATTGATTCAGCTCGACATGTATATTCTTTTGCATTATGATTTATGCCAAGATACTGAATAAATTTCTCTGTGCCATACTGTAGAACCTCATTCTTTATCTATTCTATGTATAAATAGATTTCATCTGCTAATCCCAAGCTCCTAGTCCTTCCCTCCTGGGCACCACAAGCCTGTTCTCTATGTCTGTGAGTCTGTTCCTGTTTCATTGATATGTTTCTTTTAGATTCCACATACTTGTGATATCACAGGAAAATTGTCTTTNGCATACAGATTTTTAAAAATTAAAAAAATATATTGAAGTATAGTTCATTTCTGCCATACAGCAAATTGATTCAGCTCGACATGTATATTCTTTTGCATTATGATTTATGCCAAGATACTGAATAAATTTCTCTGTGCCATACTGTAGAACCTCATTCTTTATCTATTCTATGTATAAATAGATTTCATCTGCTAATCCCAAGCTCCTAGTCCTTCCCTCCTGGGCACCACAAGCCTGTTCTCTATGTCTGTGAGTCTGTTCCTGTTTCATTGATATGTTTCTTTTAGATTCCACATACTTGTGATATCACAGGAAAATTGTCTTTCCCTTTCTGCCTCCTTCCATTAATATGTTAATCTCCAGGTCCATCCATGCTGCTGCAAATGGCATGTTTTCATTTTTAAATGTCTGAGTGGTGTTCCATTCTCTGTGTGTATAAGCATATACATCTTCTTTATCTATTCATCTATCAATGGACGATTAGGCTGTTCCCACGTCTTGGAGAAGGCAATTGCACCCCACTCCAGTACTCTTGCCTGGAAAATCCCATGGACGGAAGAGCCTGGTAGGCTGCAGTCCATGGGGTCACTAAGAGTCGGACACAACTGAGCGACTTCACTTTCACTTTTCACTTTCATGCACTGGAGAAGGAAATGGCAACCCATTCTAGTGTTCTTGCCTGGAGAATCCCAGGGACGGGAGAGCCTGGTGGGCTGCCGTCTATGGGGTTGCACAGAGTCGGACACGACTGAAGTGACTTAGCAGCAGCAGCAACAGCAGCATGTCTTGGCTATTGTAGGTTTTGCTGCTATGAACATAGGGGTGCATGAATCTTCTCAAGGTATAGTTTTTTTTTCCAAATATAAACTCAGGACTGGAATTGTTGGATCATATGGAAACTCTGTTTTTACTTTTTTTTGAGGAACTCTCGTACTATTTTCCACAGTGGCTGCACCAGTTTACACTCTACCAACAGTGTAAGAGGGATTCTCTCTTCTCCACACCCTTTCCAGCATCTGTTATTCATCAAGTGTCTAATGACGGCCATTCTGATCGGTATGAGGTGATACCTCCTTGCAGTGTTGATTTGCTTTCTCTACTACTAACAATGCTGAGTATCTTTTCATATGCCTGTTTGCTATCTGCATGTCTTCTTTTAAGCCACAGATATCAACTGTGAGAGTGCGTCTATGGATTTGTGTAAAATGATTTATACCTCTGCTATGTCTCATGAATGTGCTCTGAGTCGAAGCTCATATTGCTTGTCAAGGGACAGAGTGACGAGGTCTTCAGGAAAGGAACAGTGACTGTATCTGGAAAGCCAGCAGACCAAAGAGATGGCAGACTTGTGCCCCAAAGAATCATCTTACCTGACTTAGATGGGCATTCTGGGGAATGAGAGGGATGGTCCAACAGTGTTGACTGAATGTAAAATAACCCTAGCCCATGGGGAAGAAAATTCCAAGAAGAGAGAAAAATACAGATTAAACACCCACGTGTGAACTCACACACACACACTAAAAGGGGAGGAGGTGTGGCTGGTTGTTGCAGTGTTTTCATTAACTAGTTAATGGCTGTGCTGACTCTTCGTCACTGTGCACAGGCTTTCTCTGCTTGTGGGAAGGGGGCTGCTCTTTGCTGTGGTGCAGGGTCTCTCATTGCCTTGGCTTCTCTTGTTGTGGAGCACCCGCTCTAGGTACAGGGCTTGTGGCCCACGGGCTTAACTGCCCGGAAGCATGTGGAATCTTCTCAGTCCTGGGATCGGGCCCATGTCCCCCACATGGGGAAGCAGATTCCCCGCAACTGGACCACCAGGGAAGCCCTTTTGCAAGCTTTTTTTCCCCTTAATTTATTTATTTTTAATTTTAGGACAATTACAATACTGTGATGGCTTCTGCCATACATCAACATGGATCAGCCATAGCTATACTTATGTCCCCTCCACTGTGGAAATCTTTTAATTCTGGAATCCTTTGTTCTTGAAGCTGTCCGTGCAGGTCTGGTCATAATGTCTCTTTAAGCCCCTGACAAGACAAAAGGTTCTGTCTGTTCTGCCACTTTTAATCTCTAAACAAATGGGAAAGTACTATACCTTTCAAGTTCAGATCCTTGAGAATAGTTTAGGCCATCAGTCGTGTCTGACTCTTCGTGATCCCATGGGCTGTGACCCGCCAGGCTGCTCTGTCCGTGGCGGTTCTCCATGCTGGGGTGGGTTGCCATTTCCTTCTCCGGGAGATCTCCTGAACCAAGGAATCGGCTCAGGTCCCCTGCATTGCAGGCACATTCTTTATCATCTGAGTCACCAGGAAAGCCCACCAGTAGCATAATGCAATTCAACATTTCCTCCCACAATTAACATTGCCATTGTTTCCCATTTACCTTTAACATGAACATGGTGGGAGCTTGGCATCATGCTTTCACTCTCAGTGTTGCATAACACTGCTGTGGAACATACCATAAATTTTAAAAAAAGAATTATTTTTAAATAGGATACAACGCTAGATTTCTCACTGATAAAAGAAGAAGATGTGCAGCAAGCAACAGAGATTTACTGTACAGCTTGGGGAGCGATAGTCAATATCGTGTAATAACCTGAAATGGAAAATAATCTGAAAAATAATGTATGCATGCTTGTATAACTGAAAATCACCTTGCTGTGCATCTGAAACACTGTAAGTCAACGACACTTCAATAAAATATGTATATGATGACATTAAAAATAGAACCAGTAAAATAAATGTTCGTGGGATTTTCCAGGCAAGAATACTGGAAGGCTTTGCCATTTCCTTCTCCAAATAGTGCAGGCCAGCTGCAGCACACTCCCTGATGGTCTGTGTGCTCACTCTCACATTGCAACTCTGCATACGGTGTATTCACATGGGCACCCTGAGCTGCCCAAAAGAGTCTCAGCCCAGATGGTGAGTTTGTGGAAGGTCCCTGGAAGGAAGTCAGAGGCTGAGTCCCAGGACTTCCCCACCCCTCACTTCCCAGCTCAGCTCAGGAGCCCTTGCAGGATTCACTAGCATCACTCTAGAATCCCAGTGTCCCGATCTTGCCCCCCACCAAGTTGCTGGGACTCAAGTGAGATATGGGTCCCAGGAGACCCAGGAGAACACACCTGGGTTCGGGGTCCTCTGGCCTGGACTCAGCCGTGCAAGTGAGAGATTTGCCACCGAAAGCTTGGCTGATTCTCTCCCCATCAGGATCGCTGGCCCCTCAAGCTGTCTGAGCCCTGTGGTTCCAGTGAACTGGGGGCAGGGTGGGCGTCCCTTGCCCTCCTGTGATCCCCTCCCTGCCCTGCACATCTGGCTGAGGCACAGAAGCTCAGAGAAGATGGAAGGCATGTCTGCAGCTCTGAGCACCCAGCAGCCCCCGCCCCCGCCCTGTACAGATGAGGAGACCACCGGCCCTAGAGACAAACAGGATGTCTTCCCTGGGGGACTGCCGCTGCCCCTCGGGGTTCCCACGGCCGTGGACGCACAGCAGGGGACAGCCCCTCCGTGGACCCGGTGCCGATGTCTCCAGGCAGGGCTCAGGAGGCATCTCAGCCCAGACCTGAGGTCTCAGCTCTTTCTCTTTCTGCTCAGTCTGATCACAGACTCTAGAGGGTGGGACCCACGTTCTCATCCTGAATCAGCCCTGGACAGTCTGGCTCCAAATAGGACTCAAAACTTTATTTTCCCAGTCCCCTCCAGAAATGGAATTTATTTCTCATCTTCGGTCAGTACATAAATTATTGCAGAGCACCTACTGTGTGCCAGGCATTGGTGCCACACAGCAGAAATACACCCATGACCCAGCTAAACCAATTTTCTGTAGTTGGTTGAAGAATTCAGACTCTGCAGAATTTGGGCATCAAATGCTAACATTCAAATATTTTTTAAAAGAAGATATATGGTTTCCTCGGTGTGTATGTCCAGCGGTGTGATTGCTGGGTCATAAGGCAGTTCAATTTCCAGTTTTTTAAGGAATCGCCACACTGTTCTCCATAGTATCTGTACTAGTTTGCATTCCCACCAACACTGTAAGAGGGTTCCCTTTTCTCCACACCCTCTCCAGCATTTATTGCTTGTAGACTTTTGGATCGCAGCCATTCTGACTGGTGTGAAATGATATCTCATTGTGGTATTGATTTGCATTTCTCTGATAATGAGTGATGTTGAGCATCTTTTCATGTGTTTGTTAGCCATCCATATGTCTTCTTTGGAGAAATGCCTATTTAGTTCTTTGGCCCACTTTTTTATTGGGTCATTTATTTTTCTGGAATTGAGCTGCATAAGTTGCTTGTATATTTTTGAGACTAATTGTTTGTCAGTTGCTTCATTTGCTATTATTCTCTCCCATTCTGAAGGCTGTCTTTTCACCTTGCTTATCGTTTCCTTTGTTGTGCAGAAACTTTAAATTTTAATTAGGTCCCATTTGTTTATTTTTGCTTTTATTTCCAGTATTCTGGGAGGTGGGTCATAGAG
>SJYB01006170.1:4614-39034 GCA_006408585.1 Antidorcas marsupialis | reverse complement strand
CCTCGTGGGTGCTTCCCCTTCAATTCTTTGAACTCTCCTCCCCTAAAGTGCATCACCCTGATGCTCAGGGACACCTGGGGCCTGGGGACAGACAGAGACAGTCAACCCAGGACGGACATCTTGAGATTCTAAGAATATGATTCTCGAAATTGATTCTTCACTCCTTGGGTTGACCAAATGTTCAGAAACTTTCTCTGAAAACACAAAACACTGGGGATTTCCTGGTGGTCCAATGGTTAGGACTCAGCACTTTCTCTAACGAGGGCCCGAGCTAAATCCCTGATCAGGGAACTAGATCTTGCAAGCTGCACAATGCAGGCAAAATAAAACATCACCAAAAAATTGATGCCTGAACAAGAAGGGAAAGGACTTCTCTGTTGCATTTCTTGTAGCTCAAATGGTAAACAGTCTTCTTGCAAAGCAGGAGAGCAGGGTTCAGTCTCTGAGTTGGCAAGATCCCCTGGTCAAGGAAATGGCAACCCACTCCTGAATTCTTGCCTGGAGAATCCCATGCACAGAGGAGCCTGATGAGCTACAGTCCGTGGGGTCGCAGAGAGTCGATCTCGACAGAGCAACTAACACTAACACAACTAAGCAGGGAAAAAGCCACCTGCCTGCAAAGAAGGAAGTAAACCTTGACCCTCGCTCCTTTGTTAGCCAACCTCCATCAAATGGGTGACAAGGTCCAGGTGGCCCTGCCTGATGAGCAGACCCTTCCCTGGGGTCAGCTCTAGGGTGTGCTCCTGCAGATACTGTTGTTAACGGCTGGATGGAGGGGCAGGAGCCACCTTTTTCTAGAGGGGTCTGTGGGCTGCAGTCTCTTGCTCCCCTCTCAAGATTGAAATGGCACTCAGTGGGCCCAGCTTCCAGCTGCCAGACTTCACACTGTGCCTTCAGGCCCAGAGTCCAGAGCCGGGCTAACCTCTGGGGGGACTGATGATGAGTATCAAGGCCAACAGGAGGACCTGGGATTCACAGGACATGCGGCTCTCACTGTACTCACAAGGGTCTCACCCTGGTCCCCCAGTGTCCTCTGCATCACACCCACAGCTCTGCTAAACAGAGAAATAAGGGAGGGGAGGACTCACCCACAGCTGCCCANGGGCTGCAGCCTCTTGCTCCCCTCTCATGATTGACATGGCACTCAGTGGGCCCAGCTTCCAGCTGCCAGACTTCACACTGTACCTTCAGGCCCAGAGTCCAGAGCCGGGCTAACCTCTGGGGGGAGTGATGATGAGTATCAAGGCCAATAGGAGGACCTGGGATTCACAGGACATGTGGCTCTCACTGTACTCACAAGGGTCTCACCCTGGTCCCCCAGTGTCCTCTGCATCACACCCACAGCTCTGCTAAACAGAGAAATAAGGGATGGGGAGGACTCACCCACAGCTGCCCAGATCCTCAGACTCATACAGAATCCTAGGAGGAAAACCACGTCAGAGATGGCTTGTTTGGAGGGACCCCACACTCCTTGCACCCTCATCCAGGGAACCTGGTCAATGGTGCGAGGACCCCCCAATTTCCACCATAACCCTTTCTGACTGTCTTTCCAGACTCACCGAGACTCAGGAGGCTGAGGAGTATGGGGCACATGGCTCTGCTTCTGTGAGACAGGAGGCAGAACTGAGCAAAGCTGACTGAGTCACAGGATGCAGAAGGTGGTCGGTGTTGCTGGTACAATCAGCCAGGTTCATGTCACATGGGAAGATGGCCAGCCTCTTCTCATGCCAGATATGGAAGTCTGACATGAAGTGCATCACAGAGCACACCTCATGACCCAAGCATCACATTTGTTTCCCTAAACACTGTAACCTAAGAGATTCGAACAGATCTTGCTGCCTTTAGGAAGTAGTAACTGTGATTCAGTGTATACCATGCAGGATGCTTTTCCCAAGCTCATGATAATCTCATTAACCTTAACTCTTTACAGAAGAGAAACCACATGTTCCCACCTCGTATGTCAGGCTCAGTGCAGGTTGCCAATTAAAGACTCATTAATAGAGACTTTGATTCTCCATTATTTTGGAGGACCAGACATGCATATTAAAGCTCTTTGAAAATATGAAAAAATTCTGCATTGTAACATGTGATTAAGGAACTGTGTTAGTTTCAGGTGCACAGCAAAGTGTTTCAGTTATACAGATACATGCATCTGCTGCTTTTCAAATTCTTTTCCCACTTAGGTAGTGACAGAATATTAAGTAGAATTCTCTTTTTATACAGTAAGTCCTTGTTGGTCATCCATTAAAATATAGCCGTGTGTATATGTCAATCCCAAATTTCAAATCTAACCTTCCCCTGACACTACCCCACCTGGTAACCATAAGTTCATTCTCTGTGAGTCTGTTTTGTAAATAAGTCTATTTTTTAGATGTCACAAATAAGCGATATCATGTGATATTTGTCTTCTCTGACTCTTCTTCATTTGAAATTATTTCGTGACTGTGAGTGGAGGCTTTGCGCACACAACACTCTCTCTCTCTCTCTCTTCCTCCCTTTCCAAACCAAGGACCACACACGTACACAAAGATAATCTGTGTAAAGAGGACTGTGGTGTTATTTTGGGAAGGGGATTTGTTCTGCCTGAAAACGTGGACCACCTTGCTTCCTAGATACTCAGATGAACACAAAATATGTCAAGTAGAGACTTCCAAGCTCCAGAATGCTTGAGTGAGGGGTATGTCCACATAATCAACTCCAAACTGGGACAAAATGGCCCAGCTGTTTCAGGACTCCCAGGGCCAACATACACTCAGTTCAGCTGTTTTTCATAGATAGGAAAGAACCTCAGTGAGGGCAGTGATTCCACGCCGTTGGGCTGGGGGTGGGGGTCATTAACATTAGTGATGCTCCCTAAGTAATAAATCTGGTCTCCTCTTGATCATTATGTATGCAATGGAGTAACGGTACAGTCACCCTTCTTAAAATGTCCTTTTATTTCCTTAATATCATGTTTCAGACTTGATCTGTATTCTTTGTCATTTCAGTTTGTGCATTTTTACTGCCATGTAGAGTTTCACTGCAGATATTTAAACCACAAATTTTTTAAAATATAACTTTATTTTAATTGGAAGTTAATTACTTTACAATATTGTACTGGTATTGCCATACATCAACATGAACCTACCACAGGTATACACGTGTTCCCCATTCTGAAACCCCTCCCTCCTCCCTACCCATACCATCCCTCTGGGTTGTCCCAGTGCACCAGCCCCAAGCATCCAGTATCATGGATCGAACCTGGACTGGTGATTTGTATCATATATGGTATTATACATGTTTTAGTGGCATTCTCCCAAATCAACCTACCCTCGCCCTATCCCACAGAGTCCAAAAGACTGTTCTACACATCTCTTTTGCTGTCTCACATACAGATTTTTAAAAATTAAAAAAATATATTGAAGTATAGTTCATTTCTGCCATACAGCAAATTGATTCAGCTCGACATGTATATTCTTTTGCATTATGATTTATGCCAAGATACTGAATAAATTTCCCTGTGCCATACTGTAGAACCTCATTCTTTATCTATTCTGTGTATAAATAGATTTCATCTGCTAATCCCAAACTCCTAGTCCTTCACTCCTGGGCACCACAAGCCTGTTCTCTATGTCTGTGAGTCTGTTCCTGTTTCATTGATATGTTTCTTTTAGATTCCACATACTTGTGATATCACAGGAAAATTGTCTTTCTCTTTCTGTCTCCTTCCATGAATATGTTAATCTCCAGGTCCATCCATGCTGCTGCAAATGGCATGTTTTCATTTTTAAATGTCTGAGTGGTATTCCATTCTCTGTGTGTATAAGCATATACATCTTCTTTATCTATTCATCTATCAATGGATGATTAGGCTGTTCCCATGTCTTGGAGAAGGCAATTGCACCCCACTCCAGTACTCTTGCCTGGAAAATCCCATGGATGGAAGAGCCTGGTAGGCTGCAGTCCATGGGGTCACTAAGAGTCGGACACAACTGAGCGACTTCACTTTCACTTTTCACTTTCATGCACTGGAGAAGGAAATGGCAACCCATTCTAGTGTTCTTGCCTGGAGAATCCCAGGGACGGGAGAGCCTGGTGGGCTGCCGTCTATGGGGTCGCATAGAGTCGGACACGACTGAAGCGACTTAGCAGCAGCAGCAACAGCAGCATGTCTTGGCTATCGTAGGTTTTGCTGCTATGAACATAGGGGTGCATGAATCTTCTCAAGGTATAGTTTTTTTTTCCAAATATAAACTCAGGACTGGAATTGTTGGATCATATGGAAACTCTGTTTTTACTTTTTTTTGAGGAACTCTCGTACTATTTTCCACAGTGGCTGCACCAGTTTACACTCTACCAACAGTGTAAGAGGGATTCTCTCTTCTCCACACCCTTTCCAGCATCTGTTATTCATCAAGTGTCTAATGACGGCCATTCTGATCGGTATGAGGTGATACCTCCTTGCAGTGTTGATTTGCTTTCTCTACTACTAACAATGCTGAGTATCTTTTCATATGCCTGTTTGCTATCTGCATGTCTTCTTTTAAGCCACAGATATCAACTGTGAGAGTGCGTCTATGGATTTGTGTAAAATGATTTATACCTCTGCTATGTCTCATGAATGTGCTCTGAGTCGAAGCTCATATTGCTTGTCAAGGGACAGAGTGACGAGGTCTTCAGGAAAGGAACAGTGACTGTATCTGGAAAGCCAGCAGACCAAAGAGATGGCAGACTTGTGCCCCAAAGAATCATCTTACCTGACTTAGATGGGCATTCTGGGGAATGAGAGGGATGGTCCAACAGTGTTGACTGAATGTAAAATAACCCTAGCCCATGGGGAAGAAAATTCCAAGAAGAGAGAAAAATACAGATTAAACACCCACGTGTGAACTCACACACACACACTAAAAGGGGAGGAGGTGTGGCTGGTTGTTGCAGTGTTTTCATTAACTAGTTAATGGCTGTGCTGACTCTTCGTCACTGTGCACAGGCTTTCTCTGCTTGTGGGAAGGGGGCTGCTCTTTGCTGTGGTGCAGGGTCTCTCATTGCCTTGGCTTCTCTTGTTGTGGAGCACCCGCTCTAGGTACAGGGCTTGTGGCCCACGGGCTTAACTGCCCGGAAGCATGTGGAATCTTCTCAGTCCTGGGATCGGGCCCATGTCCCCCACATGGGGAAGCAGATTCCCCGCAACTGGACCACCAGGGAAGCCCTTTTGCAAGCTTTTTTTCCCCTTAATTTATTTATTTTTAATTTTAGGACAATTACAATACTGTGATGGCTTCTGCCATACATCAACATGGATCAGCCATAGCTATACTTATGTCCCCTCCACTGTGGAAATCTTTTAATTCTGGAATCCTTTGTTCTTGAAGCTGTCCGTGCAGGTCTGGTCATAATGTCTCTTTAAGCCCCTGACAAGACAAAAGGTTCTGTCTGTTCTGCCACTTTTAATCTCTAAACAAATGGGAAAGTACTATACCTTTCAAGTTCAGAGCCTTGAGAATAGTTTAGGCCATCAGTCGTGTCTGACTCTTCGTGATCCCATGGGCTGTGACCCGCCAGGCTGCTCTGTCCGTGGCGGTTCTCCATGCTGGGGTGGGTTGCCATTTCCTTCTCCGGGAGATCTCCTGAACCAAGGAATCGGCTCAGGTCCCCTGCATTGCAGGCACATTCTTTATCATCTGAGTCACCAGGAAAGCCCACCAGTAGCATAATGCAATTCAACATTTCCTCCCACAATTAACATTGCCATTGTTTCCCATTTACCTTTAACATGAACATGGTGGGAGCTTGGCATCATGCTTTCACTCTCAGTGTTGCATAACACTGCTGTGGAACATACCATAAATTTTAAAAAAAGAATTATTTTTAAATAGGATACAACGCTAGATTTCTCACTGATAAAAGAAGAAGATGTGCAGCAAGCAACAGAGATTTACTGTACAGCTTGGGGAGCGATAGTCAATATCGTGTAATAACCTGAAATGGAAAATAATCTGAAAAATAATGTATGCATGCTTGTATAACTGAAAATCACCTTGCTGTGCATCTGAAACACTGTAAGTCAACGACACTTCAATAAAATATGTATATGATGACATTAAAAATAGAACCAGTAAAATAAATGTTCGTGGGATTTTCCAGGCAAGAATACTGGAAGGCTTTGCCATTTCCTTCTCCAAATAGTGCAGGCCAGCTGCAGCACACTCCCTGATGGTCTGTGTGCTCACTCTCACATTGCAACTCTGCATACGGTGTATTCACATGGGCACCCTGAGCTGCCCAAAAGAGTCTCAGCCCAGATGGTGAGTTTGTGGAAGGTCCCTGGAAGGAAGTCAGAGGCTGAGTCCCAGGACTTCCCCACCCCTCACTTCCCAGCTCAGCTCAGGAGCCCTTGCAGGATTCACTAGCATCACTCTAGAATCCCAGTGACCCGATCTTGCCCCCTACCAAGTTGCTGGGACTCAAGTGAGATATGGGTCCCAGGAGACCCAGGAGAACACACCTGGGTTCGGGGTCCTCTGGCCTGGACTCAGCCATGCAAGTGAGAGATTTGCCACCGAAAGCTTGGCTGATTCTCTCCCCATCAGGATCGCTGGCCCCTCAAGCTGTCTGAGCCCTGTGGTTCCAATGAACTGGGGGCAGGGTGGGCGTCCCTTGCCCTCCTGCGATCCCCTCCCTGCCCTGCACANGTCAGAGGCTGAGTCCCAGGACTTCCCCACCCCTCACTTCCCAGCTCAGCTCAGGAGCCCTTGCAGGATTCACTAGCATCACTCTAGAATCCCAGTGTCCCGATCTTGCCCCCCACCAAGTTGCTGGGACTCAAGTGAGATATGGGTCCCAGGAGACCCAGGAGAACACACCTGGGTTCGGGGTCCTCTGGCCTGGACTCAGCCGTGCAAGTGAGAGATTTGCCACCGAAAGCTTGGCTGATTCTCTCCCCATCAGGATCGCTGGCCCCTCAAGCTGTCTGAGCCCTGTGGTTCCAGTGAACTGGGGGCAGGGTGGGCGTCCCTTGCCCTCCTGTGATCCCCTCCCTGCCCTGCACATCTGGCTGAGGCACAGAAGCTCAGAGAAGATGGAAGGCATGTCTGCAGCTCTGAGCACCCAGCAGCCCCCGCCCCCGCCCTGTACAGATGAGGAGACCACCGGCCCTAGAGACAAACAGGATGTCTTCCCTGGGGGACTGCCGCTGCCCCTCGGGGTTCCCACGGCCGTGGACGCACAGCAGGGGACAGCCCCTCCTTGGACCCGGTGCCGATGTCTCCAGGCAGGGCTCAGGAGGCATCTCAGCCCAGACCTGAGGTCTCAGCTCTTTCTCTTTCTGCTCAGTCTGATCACAGACTCTAGAGGGTGGGACCCACGTTCTCATCCTGAATCAGCCCTGGACAGTCTGGCTCCAAATAGGACTCAAAACTTTATTTTCCCAGTCCCCTCCAGAAATGGAATTTATTTCTCATCTTCGGTCAGTACATAAATTATTGCAGAGCACCTACTGTGTGCCAGGCATTGGTGCCACACAGCAGAAATACACCCATGACCCAGCTAAACCAATTTTCTGTAGTTGGTTGAAGAATTCAGACTCTGCAGAATTTGGGCATCAAATGCTAACATTCAAATATTTTTTAAAAGAAGATATATGGTTTCCTCGGTGTGTATGTCCAGCGGTGTGATTGCTGGGTCATAAGGCAGTTCAATTTCCAGTTTTTTAAGGAATCGCCACACTGTTCTCCATAGTATCTGTACTAGTTTGCATTCCCACCAACACTGTAAGAGGGTTCCCTTTTCTCCACACCCTCTCCAGCATTTATTGCTTGTAGACTTTTGGATCGCAGCCATTCTGACTGGTGTGAAATGATATCTCATTGTGGTATTGATTTGCATTTCTCTGATAATGAGTGATGTTGAGCATCTTTTCATGTGTTTGTTAGCCATCCGTATGTCTTCTTTGGAGAAATGCCTATTTAGTTCTTTGGCCCATTTTTTTATTGGGTCATTTATTTTTCTGGAATTGAGCTGCATAAGTTGCTTGTATATTTTTGAGACTAATTGTTTGTCAGTTGCTTCATTTGCTATTATTCTCTCCCATTCTGAAGGCTGTCTTTTCACCTTGCTTATAGTTTCCTTTGTTGTGCAGAAACTTTAAATTTTAATTAGGTCCCATTTGTTTATTTTTGCTTTTATTTCCAGTATTCTGGGAGGTGGATCATAGAGGATCCTCTGTGATTTATGTTGGAGTGTTTTGCCTATGTTCTCCTCTAGGAGTTTTATAGTTTCTGGTCTTACGTTTAGATCTTTAATCCATTTGAGTTTATTTTTGGGAATGGTGTTAGAAAGTGTTCTATTTTCATTCTTTTACAAGTGGTTGACCAGTTTTCCCAGCACCACTTGTTAAAGAGATTGTCTTTTCTCCATTGTATATTCTTGCTTCCTTTGTTGAAGATTAGGTGCATGGATTTATCTCTGGGCTTTCTATTTTGTTCCATGGATCTATATTTCTGTCTTTGCACCAGTACCATACTGTCTTGATGACTGTGGCTTTGTAATGGAGCCTGAAGTCAGGCACATTGATTCCTCCAGTTCCATTCTTCTTTCTCATGATTGCTTTGGCTATTTGAGGTTTTTTGTATTTTCATACAAATCTTGAAATTATTTGTTCTAGTTCTGTGAAAAATACCCCTGGTAGCTTTATAAGGATTGCATTGAATCTGTAGATTGCTTTGGGTAGTATACTCATTTTCACTATATTGATTCTTCCGATCCATGAACATGGTATATTTCTCCATCTATTAGTGTCCTCTTTGATTTCTTTCACCAGTGTTTTATAGTTTTCTATATATAGGTCTTTAGTTTCTTTAGGTAGATATATTCCTAAGTATTTTATTCTTTTTGTTGCAATGGTGAATGGAATTGTTTCCTTAATTTCTTTTTCTACTTTCTGATTATTAGTGTACAGGAATGCAAGGGATTTCTGTGTGTTGATTTTATATCCTGCAACTTTACTATATTCATTGATTAGCTCTAGTAATTTTCTGGTGGAGTCTTTAGGGTTTCTACATAGAGGATCATGTCATCTGCAAATAGTGAGAGGAAACCAGAATTGAAAGAGACACATGTACCCCAATGTTCATCATAGCACTATTTATAATAGTCAGGACATGGAAGCAACCTAGATGTCCATCAGTGGACGAATGGATAAGAAAGCTGTGGTACATNAGTGTCCTCTTTGATTTCTTTTACCAGTGTTTTATAGTTTCCTATATATAGGGCTTTTGTTTCTTTAGGTAGATATATTCCTAAGTATTTTATTCTTTTTGTTGCAATGGTGAATGGAATTGTTTCCTTAATTTCTTTTTCTACTTTCTGATTATTAGTGTACAGGAATGCAAGAGATTTCTGTGTGTTGATTTTATATCCTGCAACTTTACGATATTCATTGATTAGCTCTAGTAATTTTCTGGTGGAGTCTTTAAGGTTTCTACGTAGAGGATCATGTCATCTGCAAATAGTGAGAGGAAACCAGAATTGAAAGAGACACGTGTACCCCAATGTTCATCATAGCACTATTTATAATAGTCAGGACATGGAAGCAACCTAGATGTCCATCAGCGGACGAATGGATAAGAAAGCTGTGGTACATATACACAATTAAAAGCCATTAAAAAGAATATATTTGAATCAGTTCTAATGAGGTGGTTGAAACTGGAGCTGATTATACAGAGTGAAGTAAGCCAGAAAGAAAAACACGAATACAGTATACTAACACATATATATGGAATTTAGAAAGATGGTAATGACAACCCTGTATGCGAGACAGCAAAAGAGACACAGAGGTATAGAACAGACTTTCGGACTCTGTGGGAGAGGGCGAGGGTGGGATGATTTTGCAGAATGGCATTGAAACACGTATACTATCATATAAGAAATGAATCACTGGTCTAGGTTCGATACAGGATACAGGATCTTTGGGGCTGGTGCACTGGGATGACCCAGAGAGATGATATGGGGAGAGAGGTGGGAGGGGTGTTCAGGATGGGGAACTCATGTACACCCATAGCGGATTCATGTCAAGGTATGGCAAAACCAATACAGTATTGTAAAGAAAAATAAAAAGTAAATTAATTAATTTAAAAGAAAAGATATGTGAGAATAACTGGGGCTGACGTCTACACTGTGAACATTCAGAAAAATGAAGATTATGACATCTGGTCCGTGCGCCTAGAGGCCAAAAAAAAAAGGATAATTAGTGGAAAAATGGAAACAGTGACAGTTTCAACAAGTGAGCACCAGAATGTCTTCACTTTAAGCAATCCTGACATTTCTTGGTAAAAGAGTTCTTGGGCAGTTTAGTTCTAAGCCAGGAGAGACATCACTCACAGAGAGCTCAACGAGCAACTAAGACTCCGTGGAGCTTGATCTTCACCCCACTTGCCAGCTCAGTTCACACCGGGGTCCTCATGGTGTTATCCTGTTCAGCCCTCCACTTGGTTGAGCCAAGCCACATTGTGCCACCAGCTGATAACTTAAAAGGCACAAGATTCTCAAATCCTTGGCTTTGGTCAAAAAGAAGCAAAAAAGAAAAAAACATATAAATATCAATGGATTGACTTAACACATGCAAAGCCTCCCTGGATCAAGTGTTCCCTCTGTAGCCCTCAGTGATCTGGTGTGTAATGTCCAGTAGAATTCTCTGTGATGACAGGACTTTTTAACATCTGCTCTATCCAACACCGTGACACCTGGCCACATGACGCTACTGAGTGCTTGAAATGTGGTGGGTGTGACTGAAGAACTGAATGCCTCACTTCATATACGTGTAGAGTCATTGTCTGTACTGTGTGGCTGGGTAAGTACTTTATGGGCCAGTGAGAAACTAGACTGAGGGGGATATTGTCCTCTTTCTACCCCTGGAATCCCAGTATCCTCAGGGCACGTGGCTGGGAAAAGGCTTAGGTTCCTTTCCCAATGGCTAAGGTGTAAAGAATCTGCCTTCCAATGCAAGAGGCGTGAGAGACGTGGGTTCGATCCCTGGGTCAACTAGATCCCCTCGAGAAGGCAATGGCAACCCACTCCAGGATTCTTGCCTGGGGAATCCCATGCACAGAGGAGCCTAGTGAGCTACACAATGTCATGGCTTCGCAAAGAGTCAGGCATGACTGAATTGCCTTAGCACGCACAGACGCAGCCTCATGTGGCAAGTGGCACCACACTGGATGTCTCAAACGGAATAGACTTCATCTTTCTATTTAGCCAACTTGCCTTGCTTTTCTTATTGTTTCATGGAAAGCATTCTGTTTTAAATATAGCGCTGTGCACATGTCAGTCTGAAACTTCCAATCTATCTTTGCCCCCAGTCCTTCCCCTCTGTAACTCTAAGTTTGTTCTCTAAATCTATAAGTCGGTTTCTGTTTTGTAAACAAGTTCATCCTTGTAAACTATTACTAAACAGAGGGTTTTTTTAAGGCTTTCTTTTATTTAAACTGAATAATTTGAAGACTCAACTTGCAAATTTCTATGCTTTACTGGAATTTTTGAAAAATTAGGATCATCATAGTAACGTACCTTGTATGTGCCATTGGTTAGAATACCTTCTCCCAAAAGGTTAGATAGTTAAAATACAGTGTTAGATTAGCCAGGGGATTACTAAGAGGTGGTGGGATTCTTGAAGATGATCTTATAATTCTGGTACTCCACTCTTAACTTCAGAGCTGCTGGGCTGCTTTGGAGGAGGAGAAGGAGTGCCCACAGAGGAACCCCTTTAGAAAGAGATGTAGCTCTTCAGTTAATAACACTGTGTGCCCAAAGGATGGGGCCAGGTCCGAGTCAGCATGGTCTTGGTTTACACCAAAATCCTCATAGATACTGGTCTCAGCAAAGAGGGGCATGGGGCTCAGGGGAGTGGGAATGAACGGTCTCTCAGAGAGGGTCCTGTGGTTCAAGTGGACGAATATCACATCCTCTGTTGGTGGGTCCTGAGAGGAAGGAGATGTGAATGATGGAATGAAATGCGATCTTCGAAGGCTGGAGCATTGGGCATTGGAGGGGCTCGGGCTATGGCAAGGGTTTGGGCTGGGAGGATCCACCTTGCCGTTCACTGTTCTGTTTTCCTTGGGCTCTCCTTCCATGATGGCAACATCTGCAAATGGAAGAGACTCAAGGCTCTTGGGGTGGGGGCAATTCTTCTAGACCCCCATATCTGTGGAGGGGACATCAAAGCCAAAAAAGCAGGTGTGTGCCCCAGGTTGCTGAGTCTGTCTACTCCACTAAATTTAAAAAAAAAATCCCATATATAAGCCCAGCCCCTGATGGACTCCCTCAGGAATCTGTGCAAACCCACAGAACCCATCCTACATCTTCCATTATGGACCATCCTCTAATGCGTATCAGCAGATTCCCAAGGTCATAAAGGGGAGAAGAACAGATGGCTGTGGCTGAAGGGAAGAACAGGGCTTGGGATGTCCCTGGAGGCCCAGGGATTAAGAGTCCACCCTTCAGTGCAGAGAGTCTGGGTTCTATCCCTGGTAAAGAACTGAGATCCCACATGCCTTGAAGCAACTATCCTCAATGCTGCAACTGCTGAATCTGCGAACTCTGAAGCCTTCAACTGCACCAGAGCACTGCAGTGAGGATCCCCCATGCTGCAGCTGAGTCCTGATGCAACTGGTAAGGGGAGGGAGGGGGGTTCAGGGTGTGGAACATGTGTATACCTATGGCGAATTCATGGTGATGTATGGAAAACCAACACAAAAAAATTAATTCACACATATTGTCATAAAGTGAACATGGTTCCATGGTTCTCTGGAAGATATTCCCTCAGGGATGACAACACTGGAAATCAGTTTTTAACCTACAGGAAGTGAAAACGCCATTCTCTGCTATGAGCCCACCTCCCCCTGGGTCAGATGATGCTGTGCTTCCCCTCTTCAGACTTATGACTGTGCGTAGAACACCAGTGACAGTTTGCCTCTTCATACTTACTTTGTGGGTAACCAGTGACAGACAAGAACAGCGAGGAAGATGCTGCTATAGATGAAGGCTATGGAGAGCCTAAGGAGAAGGTGCACCCGGCTGGAGTGGCCTTGAGGAAGCCGTGCTTCTGCCAACAAGCCAGTGGAAGAAGGTCTGGTTATCCGTTGCATACACCCTGCCCCTACACACAGGAGTTACTGTATCCTGGTGTCAAAGTGTGTCAGCAGCTCTCAACCTGATCAGTATGGTCTCCACTTCCCAGGAGACACCAAAGCATCCAGGAGAGATGCTGGCAGGGGATGAAGTAAAGAGGCCATGCAAGACCAGCAGCAGTCTGAAACCAGGACCCCCGGGCTCCCAGGCAGTTTTTCTCTGCTGCCCGTATGACAAGGCATGGTGCGTTTGCATCAGTGGGTACCACTTTAATCCTCCATACATTTCCCCCTCCATCCACATATGCCTGGAATGGAATCCTCAAGAAGACACGACACTTCTATTTCTGAACTGTGGAATGTTTAGCTCATAAAACACTAGCAGAGGAATAGCACATATTGAAGGTGCTTCTTAAAATCCTCCCCTGTTCCCCATCCTCCCCAAAGATGCTGCTGGAGGGAGGGTGAGCATCTCTCTCAGCATGGGGTCAAGTCGCTCGTTTTGTTCAATATAGAAATTCCCAGTTCCAGAGAATCAGAAACTCAGTGCCCCCTCTGGCTTTAATACAGACCAAGATCTCAAATGCTGACTGACATGCCAGGGACTTTGAGGAGCCCAAAGTCACAGAGCTGGGAGATGGCAGAATGAACACTCACACAGGACTCTGACTTCTCAGAAATTTGCTGAGACAGGAGACTGTCTTGCTTACCTTCTGTGGTGTGTGGATCCATGGTTGACGGGCAAGTTCTTGTAGTGGTTCCTAGGGGAGAAAAGGCAGAAGAGGTGAACAGTAACCTTCCTCGACCCACCAAAGGAGGACTCTTGTTTCTGGAAGGTTGACCTCCTGCTTGTCCTTGACTCTATCATCCCTCAGAGCACTGATTGGGGGGTGGGGGGAGCTTCTGGTCCCTCACCGTGAATGTGTTGAGTAGACCCTCCATCCCAGAGAAGAGATGGTGGAAGGAGGTGGGAAGGATATGCCTAACAATGAAAGACAACTGTAAGCAAGAGATATCCTCTCTGCTCCGGGAATGAGTATCAGTGTTCCTTAAGTGGAAAATCACCTGTATGTCAGAGGTGCTACTGGGAAAACACTAAGAGCAAGGGGTTGATGCATCTCGGATCCTCCCGAATGAGCCCAGCCTCTCCTCCTCCTGCGTCTACCCTGACCCTTTTCTTTATTTGTCTTCATAGACAGGACTCTGCTGTGGAGCATCCATACGGGAGGTGGAAGAGGGTTGAGATGCCACATACCATCTGTCTTCCTCTGTGGTATTCACTGCCTTCATTTCTCCAGAAGCCCTAAATTCCTCTGATGCCAGCACGGAGAGCTTGAGAAGGAGCTCAGTGATACAGTAAGATATTATGGGAACAGCCAAACGGCCTTTTGGGCCACTGCAGTGTGATTTAGTATGCCAAATCCTTTGACTGTGTGGATCACAATAAACTGTGGGAAATTCTGAGAGAGATGGGAATACCAGATCACCTGGCCTGCCTCTTGAAAAATCTGTATGCAGGTCAGGAAGCAACAGTTAGAACTGGACGTGGAACAACAGAGGGTTCCAAATAGGAAAAGGAGTACGTCAAGGCTGTATACTGTCACCCTGCTTATTTAACTTATATGCAGAGTACATCATGAGAAACGCTGGACTGGAAGAAACACAAGCTGGAATCAAGATTGCCTGGAGAAATATCAATAACCTCAGGTAGGCAGATGACACCACCCTAATGGCAGAAAGTGAATTGATTTTTCTCTCTCTGTTTCTTGATGAGTCTGGCTAATGGTTTGTCAATTTTATTTATCCTTTCAAAGAACCAGCTTTTGGCTTTGTTGATTTTTGCTATGGTCTCTTTTGTTTCTTTTGCATTTATTTCTGCCCTAATTTTTAAGATTTCTTTCCTTCTGCTAACTCTGAGGTTGTCAATTTCTTTTTTTTCTAGTTGCTTTAGGTGCAGAGTTAGGTTATTTATTTGACTTTTTTCTTGTTTCTTGAGGTATGCCTGTATTGCTATGAACTTTCCTCTTAGCATTGCTTTTATAGTGTCCCACAGGTTCTGGGTTGTTGTGTTTTCCTTTTCGTTTGTTTCTATGCATATTTTGATTTCTTCTGTGGTTTGTTGGTTATTCAGAAGCATGTTGTTCAGCCTCCATATGATGGAATTTTTAATAGTTTTTCTTCTGTAATTGAGATCTAATCTTAATGCGTTACGGTCAGAAAAGATGCTTGGAATGATTTAGATTTTTTTGAATTTATCAAGGTTGGATTTATGGCCCAGGATGTGATCTATCCTGGAGAAAGTTCTGTGAGCACTTGAGAAAAAGGTGAAATTCATTGTTTTGGGGTGAAATGTCCTATAGNGGGTTGTTGTGTTTTCATTTTCATTCGTTTCTATACATATTTTGATTTCTTTTTTGATTTCTTCTGTGATTTGTTGGTTATTCAGAAGTGTGTTGTTCAGCCTCCATATGTTGGAATTTTTAATAGTTTTTCTCTTGTAGTTGAGATCTAATCTTAATGCATTATGGTCAGAAAAGATGCTTGGAATGATTTCGATTTTTTTGAATTTATCAAGGTTAGATTTATGGCCCAGGATGTGATCTATCCTGGAGAAGGTTCCGTGAGCACTTGAGAAAAAGGTGAAATTCATTGTTTTGGGGTGAAATGTCCTATAGATATCAATTAGGTCTAATTGTTCTATTGTATTATTTAAAGTTTGGGTTTCTTTGTTAATTTTCTGTTTAGTTGATCTGTCCATAGATGTAAGTGGGGTATTAAAGTCTCCCACTATTATTGTGTTATTGTTAATATCCCCTTTCATACTTGTTAGCATTTGTCTTACATATTGCGGTGCTCCTATGTTGGGTGCATATATATTTATAATTGTTANCATTATGGTCAGAAAAGATGCTTGGAATGATTTCGATTTTTTTGAATTTATCAAGGTTAGATTTATGGCCCAGGATGTGATCTATCCTGGGAAAGGTTCCGTGAGCACTTGAGAAAAAGGTGAAATTCATTGTTTTGGGGTGAAATGTCCTATAGATATCAATTAGGTCTAACTGGTCTATTGTATTATTTAAAGTTTGCATTTCTTTGTTAATTTTCTGTTTAGTTGATCTGTCCATAGGTGTGAGTGGGCTATTAAAGTCTCCCAGTATTATTGTGCTATTGTTAATTTCCCCTTTCTTGCTTGTTAGCATTTGTCTTACATATTGCAGTGCTCCTATATATATTTATAATTGTTATATCTTCTTCTTGGATTGATCCTTTGATCATTATGTAGTGCCCTTCTTTGTCTTTTTTCACAGCCTTTGTTTAAAAGACTATTTTATTGGACATGAGTATTGCTACTCCTCCTTTCTTTTGGTCTCTATTTCTATGGAATATCTTTTTCCAGCCCTTCACTTTCAGTCTGTATGTGTCCCTTGTTTTGAGGTGGGTCTCTTGTAGACAACATATATAAGGGTCTTGTTTTTGTATCCATTCAGCCAGTCTTTGTCTTTTGGTTGGGACATTCAACCCATTTATGTTTAAGGTAATTATTGTTAAGTATTGTCCCATTGCCATTTACTTGATTGTTTTGAGTTTGGGTTTGTATACCCCTTTTGTGTTTCCTGTCTAGTGAATATCCTTTAGCAATTTTTGGAGAGCTGGTCTGGTGGTGCTGAATTTTGTTAGCTTTTGCTTCTCTGTAAATCTTTTGATTTCTCCATCATATTTGAATGAGATCCTTGCTGGGTACAGTAATCTGGGCTGTAGGTTATTTTCTTTCATCACTTTAAGAATGTCTTGCCATTCCCTCCTGTCCTGAAGAGTTCTAGTGAAAGATCTGCAGTTATCCTTATGGGAATCCCCTTGTGTGTTATTTGTCGTTTTTCCCTTGCTGCTTTTAATATTTGTGCTTTATGTTTGATCTTTGTTAATTTGATTAATATATGTCTTAGGGTGTTTCACCTGGGGTTTATCCTGTTTGGAACTCTCTGGGTTTCTTAGACTTGGGTGATTATTTCCTTCTCCATTTGAGGGAAGTTTTCAACTATTATCTCCTCAAGTATTTTCTCATGGTCTTTCTTTTTGTCTTCTTCTTCTGGAACTCCTGCAATTCGAATGTTGGAACATTTCATATTTTTCTGGAGGTCTCTGAGGTTGTCCTCATTTCTTTTAATTCGTTTTTCTTTTTTCCTCTCTGATTCATTTATTTCTACCATTCTATCTTCTAGTTCATTAATCCTATCTTTTGCCTCTGTTATTCTACTATTGTTGCCTCCAGAGTATTTCTGATCTCATTTATTGCATTATTCATTGTATATTGACTTTTTTTTTCTTCTAGGTCCTTGTTAAACCTTTCTTGCATCTTCTCAGTCCTTGTCTCCAGACTACTTATCTGTGATTCCATTTTGATTTCAATATTTTGGATCATTTTCACTATCTTTATTTGGAATTCTTTCTCAGGTAGATTCCCTTATCTCTTCCTCTTTTGTTTGGTTTCTTGGGCATTTATCCTGTTCCTTTATTTGTTGGGTATTCCTCTGTCTCTTCATCTTGGTTATATTACTGCATTTGGGGTGACCTTTCTGTATTCTGGCAGTTTGCGGAGTTCTCTTTATTATGGAGTTTCCTCGCTGTGGATGGGGTTGTATCAGTGGCTTGTCAAGGTTTCTTGGTTAGGGAAGCTTATGTCAATGTTCTTGTGGCTGGAGCTGGATTTCTTCTCTCTGGAGTGCAATGAAGTGTCTAGTAATGAGTTATGAGATGTCAATTGTTTTGGAGTAACTTGAGCTGCCTGTATATTGAAGCTCAGGGGTGTGTCCCTGTGTTGCTGGAGAATTTTCATGGTATGTCTTTCCCTGGAACTTGTTGGCCCTTGGGTGGTGCTTGGTTTCAGTGTAAGTATGGAGGCGTTTGATGAACTCCTATTGATTAATGTTCCCTGGATTCAGGATTTCTCTTGTGTTCTCAGGATTTGGACTTAAGCCTCCTGCTTCTGGTTTTCAGTTTTTTATTTTTACAGTAGCCTCAAGACTTCTCCATCTTCCAGACAGGCACCAAGGGCCAGGGCATACATGAGTGGTGGAGTAGGCAGGCTAACCTCAGGGTCTCTGCTCAGGTTTAGGAGCACGGGAATCCAGACTTGCCTGTGAGTGTCTAGGAGTCTCCAGCAGAGGTGTGGGTTGGTGGTGGCCTGTTGCAAGGCTGGGAGCACTGAGTGCAGCAGTGTGCATGGGACCTTTTGAAGGAGGTCACCAATATCTTCATTACCCAATAGTTATCTGTTTTATAGACAGTGGAGTCTACATATAAATCCCAATCTCCCAGTTTACCCCTCCTTCCCTTTCCACTTTTGTATACATAAGTTTGTTTTCTCCATTTGTGACTCAATTTGTTTTATTATTATAGTAGTTTCATTTTTATGATTTTTTTAGATTACACATATAATCAATATCATATGATATTTATCATTCTTTCTCTGACTTATTTAACTCAGTATGACAATCTCTAGGGCCATCCATGTCTCTGCAAATGGCATTATTTTATTCTCTTTTTTATAGCTGAGTAATATTACATTGTATATATGTACCATATCATCTTTATCCATTCTTCCACTGATAGACATTTAGGTTGCTTCCATGTCCTGGCTATTGTAAACACTGCTGCAATAAACATTTAGATACATGTATCCTTTCTAATTATGGTTTTCTCTGGGTATATGCACAGGAGTGGGATTTCTAGGACATATTGCACCTCTATTTTTAGTTTTTTAAGGAATCCTCATACTGTTCTACATAGTGGCTGTACCAATGTATATTCCCACTAACAGTATAGGAGGGTTCCCTTTATCTACACCCTCTCCAACATTAATTGTAGATTTTTTTGATGATAGCCATTCCAGATAATATAAGGTCATACTTCATTTTAGTTTTGATTTCCATTTTTCTAATCATTAATGATGTTGAACATATTTTCATGGACCTCTTGGCCATCTGAATGGCTTCCTTGGAGAAATGTCTAGTGAGATCTTCTGTCTATTTTTTGATTGAATTTTTTGACTGTGTATTTTGGAAATTAATCCCTTGATGGTCACTTCTTCTGCAATTATTTTCTGCTACTTTATGTGTTTTCTTTTCATTTTATTGATAGATTCATCTACTGTGCAAAAGTTTTTAAGTTTAATTTGGTCCAATTTATTTTTTTTTATTTTCATTACTCTCAGAGGTGGATAAAAAATATCTTGCTACAATTTATATCAAAGAGTGTTCTGTCTGTGGCTTCACTAATGAATTATACCAAACATCTAGAGAACAGTTAACATCTATCCTTATCAAATTATTCCAAAAATTGAAGAGGAAGTCACACTTTCAACTCCTTCTGTGAGGCCACCATTACCCTGATACCAAAACCAGACAAAGATATTGCCAAAAAAGAGAAAACTATTGACCTGTCACTGATTAACATAGACATAAAATTCCTCAACAAAACACTAGCAAGCTGAATGCACCAACAAATCATACACCATGATCAAGTGGGGTTTATCCCAGGGATACAAGGATTCATCAACATGCATAAATCAATCAAGGCGATACACCATATTAACAAACTGAAGAATAAAAAACCCCACATAATTGTCTTAATAAATACAGAAAAACTTTTGACAAAATTCAGCACCTATTTATAATAAAAACTATCTAGAAAGTAGGCATATAGTGAACCTACCACAGCATAATAGAGGCCATACATGACAAATCCACAGTAACCATTCTCAATGGTAGAAAAATGAAAGCATTTCCATTTTCAAGAACAAGACAAGGATGCACACTCTCTCCACTTTTATTTAATATAGTTTTGTTAATCCTAGCCATGGCAATCAGAAAAGAAAAACAAATAAAATGAATTAAAATTGGAGAAGAAGATGTAAATCTGTCACTATTTACAGATGACATGATACTATACTTAGAAAATCTTAAAGATACTACCAGTGAACTACCAGAGCTCATCAATGAATTCAGTAAAGTTGTAGGATACAAAGTTAATAATGCAGAAATCTGTTGCACAACTATATATTAACCATGAAAGATTGGAAAGAGAAATTTAACAATTCCATTTAACATTGCACCAAAAAAAATATAATACTTATGAATAAACCAAAGGAGGCAAAGAATTTGTAATCAGAAAACTATAAGATATTGATAAAAGAAATCAAAGATGATGCAGACAGAGAGATATACCAAGTTCTTGGGTTAGAAGAACCTAAATTGTGAAAATGACTATACTACCCAAAGTTATCTATAGATTCAGTGAAATTCCTATCAAATTACCAATAACATTCTTCACAGATTTAGGATAAAAAGATTACAGTTTGTATGGAGAACGCAAAAGACCCCAAATAGCCAAGGCAATTTTGCTAAAGTAAAACGGAGCTAGAGAAATCAGGTTTCCTAACTTGAGACAATACTACAAAGCTGTAGTCATCAAGACAGTATGATACTGGCACAAAAAGAGAAATATAAATCATGGAACAGGATAAAAATCACAGAGATAAACCCACAAACCTGTGGTTACCTAATTTCTGACAAAGGAGTTAAGAATATACAATGGAAGAAAAAAAAAAAGACAGCCTCTTCAAGAAGTGATGTTGAGAAAACCAGACTTCTGCATGTATAAGAAATTAATTAGAACATTCCCTAACACTACACACAAAATTATACTCAGAGTGGGTTAAAGATCTAAATGCAAGGTTGAATAATACAAATCAAGTTGTTTTTCAATTGATATTGATATGCATCTACTGCTTGTATATTTTTAATATTAATACTTTAGAGGTCATATCCATAATGCACCCAATCCAGTTGTGGATGTGTCTGGTGAAAAAGTGAAGTCCTATGCTTCAATGAACTACATTGAATAAAAACCTGGAATGTTAGGTCCATGAAATCAAGGTAAATTGGAAGTAGTCAAACAGGGTGGCAAGAATGAACATAGACATGTTAGGAATCTGAAATAAAATGGACAGAAATCAGTTAGAGTTCAGTCACTCAGTCGTGTCCGACTCTTTGGGACACCATGGACTGCAGCATACCAGGCCTCCTTGTCCATCACTAACTCCTGGAGTTTACTCACTCATGTCCATTGAGTCGTGATGCCATCCAACCATCTCATCCTCTGCCGTTCCCTTCTCCTCCTGCCTTCAAACTTTCCCAGCATCAAGGTCTTTTCAATAAGTTAGTTCTTCATATCAGGTGACCAAAGTATTGGAGTTTCAGCTTCAGTATCAGTCCTTCCAATGAGTATTCAGGTATAATTTCCTTTAGGATGGAATAGTTGGATCTCCTCGCAGTCTAAGGAAATCTCAATAGTCTTATGCAACACCACAGTTCAAAAATATCAGTTCTTCAGTGCTCATCTTTCTTTATAGTCCAACTCTCACAGTCATACATGACTACTGGAAAAATCATAGCCTTGACTAGACAGACCATTGTTGGCAAAGTAATGTCTCTGTTTTTTAATAAAATGCTGTGTAGGTTGGTGATAACTTTCCTTCCAAGGAGTAAACATTTTTTAGTTTCATGGCTGCAGTCACCATCTGCAGGGATTTTAGAGCCCCAAAAAAGAGTCAGCCACTGCTTCCCCATCTATTTGACATGAGGTGATGGGACTGGATGTTTAATGTTGAGCTTAGTTTTCTGAAGGTTGAGCTTTAAGCCAAAATTTTTGCTCTCCTCTTTCATTTTCATCAAGAGGCTCTTTCTTTCTTCACTTTCTGTTATAAGGGTTGTGTCAGCTGCATATCTGAGGTTATTGACATTTCTTTTGGCAATCTTGATTCCAACTTGTGCTACATACAGCCCAGCATTTCTCATTATGTACTCTGCATATAAGTTAAATAAGCAGGGTGACAATATACAGCTTTGACATACTCTTTTTCCTATTTGGAACTAGTCTACTTTTCCATGTCTAGTTCTAACTGTTGTTTCTTGACCTGCATACAAATTTCTCAAGAGGCAGATTAGGTGGTCTGGTATTCTCATCTCTTTAAGAATTTTCCACAGTCTGTTACAGTCTGTGGTGATCCACACAGTCTGTGGTAATCCTGTGTGGTGATCCACACAGGCCACTGTCGTTGGCCTTACACGACATGGCTCATAGTTTCATTAAGTTAGACAAGGCTGTGGTCCATGTGATCAGATTGGTTAGTTTTCTGTGATTGTGGCTTTGTGATTGTTGATGGGAATGGGGGAATTTAATTTAAAAGACCATTTTATCTTTCTACTGTGGGCAAGAATCCCCTAGAAGAAATGGAGTAGCCATCATAGTCAATAAAATAGTCCAAAATGCAGAGGATGAGTTGACTGGCATCTCACTTGCTTTGGCATAGTCAATAAAGCAGAAGTCGATGTTTTTCTGGAACTCTTTCTTTTTTGATAATCCAACAGATGTTGGCAATTTGATTTCTGGTTCCTCTGCCTTTTCTAAATCCAGCTTGAACATCTGGAAGTTGATAGTTCATGTACTGTTGAAGCCTGTCTTGTAGAATTTTGAGCATTGCTTTATTAACATGTGTGATGAGTGTGATTGTGCTGTAGTTTGAGCGCTCTTTGGCAGTGCCTTTCTTTGGGATGTAGTGAAAACTGACCATTTCCAGTCCTGTGACCACTTCTGAGTTTTCCAAATTTCCTGGCTTATTGAGTGCAGCACTTTTACAGCATCATCTTTTAGAATTTCAAATAGCTCAACTGGAATTCCATCATCTCTAGTAGTTTTATTCATAATGATGCTTCCTAAGGCTCACTTAAGTTCACATTCCAGGATGTCTGGCTCTAGGTGAGTGATCATACCATCATGCTTATCTGGGTCATGAAGATCATTTTTTGTATAGTTTGTCTGTATATTCTTGCCACCTCTTCTTAATATCTTTTGCTTCTGTTAGATCCATATCATTTCTGTCCTTTATTGTGCCCATCTTTGTATGAAATGTTCCCTTGGTATCTCTAATTTTCTTGAAGAAATCTCTAGTCTTTCCCATTCTATTGTTTACCTCTATTTCTTTACACTGATCACTTAGGAAGGCTTTCTTATCTTTCCTTACTATTCTTTGGAACTCTGCATTCAAATGGCTATATATGTTCTTTTCTTCTTTGCTTTTCACTTCTCTTATTTTCAAAACTGTTTGTATGGCCTCCTCGGACAGCCATTTTGCTATTTTGCATTTCTTTTCCTTGGGGATGGTCTGATCCCTGTCTCCTGTACAATATCACAAATCTCCTTCCATAGTTCATCTGACACTCTATCAGTTCTAATCCCTTGAATCTATTTCTCACTTTCACTGTATAATCGTAATGGATTTGATTTATGTCATACTTGAATGGTCTAGTGGTTTTTACCTACTTTCTTCAATTTATATCTGAATTTGGCAATAAGGAGTTTATGATTTGAGCCACAATCAGCTCCTGGTCTTGTTTTTGCTGATTGTGTAGAGCTTCTCCAACTTTGGCTGCAAAGAATATATCTGATTTTGGTGTTGGCTATCTGGTGGTGTTCATATGTAGAGTCTTGTCTTGTGTTGTTGGAAGAGAGTGTTTGCTATGACCAGTGCATCCCCTTGGAAGAACACTACTTAGCATTTGCCCTGCTTCATTCTGTACTCCAAGGCCAAATTTTCCTGTTACTACAGGTGTTCTTGACTTTCTATTTTTGCATCCCAGTCCCCTATAATGAAAATGACATCTTCTTTGGGTGTTGGTTCTAGGTCTTGTAGGTCTTCACAGAGCCATACAACTTCAGCTTCTTCAGTATTACTGCTGGGGGGAATAGTCTTGGATTACCGTGATATTGAAGAGTTTGTCTTGGAAATGAACAGAGATCGTTCTGTGGTTTTTGAGATTGCATCCAAGTACTGCATTTCGGACTTTGTTGTTGACTCTGATAGCTACTCCATTTCTTCTAAGGGATTCTTGCCCACAGTAGTAGATATAATGAAATTCTCCCATTAAAGTTCATTTTAGTTTGCTGATTCCTAAAATGTCAAAGTTCACTCTTTTATCTCCTGTTTGACCACTTCCAATTTGCCTTGATTCATGGACCTGACATTCCAGGTTCCTATGCAATGTTACTCTTTACAGCATTGGACATTTTTTCTATCACTAGTGACATCCACAACAGGGTGTTGTTTTTGCTTTGTCTCTGTCTCTTCATTCTTTCTGGAGTTATTTCTCCACTGATCCCCATTAGTATATTGTGCACCTACCAACCTGGGGAGTTCCTTTCAGTGTCATGATTTTTGCCTTTTCATACTGTTTATGGGCTTCTCCAGGCAAGAATACTGAAGGGGTTTGTCATTCCCTTTTCCACTGAACCACATTTTGTCAGAATTCTCCACCATGACCCATCCGTCTTGGGTGGCCCTGCATGACATGGCTCATAGTTTCGTTGAGTTAGACAAGGCTGTGGTCCATGTGATCAGATTGATCAGTTTTCTGTGATTGTGGCTTTGTGATTGTTGATGGGAATGGGGGAATTTAATTTAGAAGACCATTTTGTCTTCAATTGTGGGCAAGAATCCCCTAGAGGAAATGGAGTAGCCATCATAGTCAGCAAAAGAGTCCAAAATGCAGTACTTGGTTGCAATCTTTTAAACCACAAAATAATCTCTGTTCTTTTTCAAGACAAACCATTCAATATCATAGTAATCCGATTCTCTGCTCCAACCGCTAATGCCTACAAAGCTGAAGTTGGACAGTTTTATGAAGATTTATGAGACCATATAGAACTAACACCAAAAAATGATGTCCTTTTTATCATGTTGTTGGGCAGTCACCCAGTCACGTCCAACTCTTTGTGACCCCATTGATCACAGCATACCATGGCTCCCTACCCTCACCATCTTCCGAAGTTTGCCAAAGTTCATGTCTGTTACATCAGTAATGCCATCCAGTCATCCCATCTTCTGACCCCTCTTATCCTTCTACCTTCAATCTTTCCCAGCATCAGGGACTTTTCCAATGAGTCAGCAGTTCACATCAGATGACCAAAATACTAGAGTTTAGACTTCAGCATCAGTCCTTCCAAAGAGTTTTCAGGGTTGATTTCCCTTAAGATTGACTGGTTTGATCTCCTTTTTGTCCAAGTCATTCTCAGGAGCCTTCTCCAGCACCGTGTTCTAAGGCAGTTCTTCAGCACTATGACTTCTTTACAGTTCTACTCTCACAACTGTACATGACCATAAGGAAGGACATTGGCTTGACTATACCTTGCCTATCATAGGGGACTGGAAAACAAATGTAGGGAGTCAAGAGATACCTGGAGTAACAGCCAAGTTTGGAATTGAAATACGAAATGAAGCAATGCAAAGGCTAACAGAGTTTTGCCAAGAGAATACACTTCTCACAGCAAACACTTTCTTCCAACAACACAAGAGACGACTTTACATAAGGACATCAACAAATGGTCAACACCAAAATCAGACTGATTATACTCTTTACAGTCTAAGATAGAGAACCTCTATACAGTCATCAAAACGAGACTGGGAACTGACTGTGACTCAGATTATGAACTCTTTACTGCAAAATTCTGACTGAAATTGAAGAAAATAAAAAAAACCAATAGGCCATTCAGGTATGACCTAAATAAAATCCCTTGTGATTATACAGTGGAAGGCAGAGGAAGCAGAGATCAAATTGCCAACATCTGCTGGATCATGGGAAAAGCAAGAGAGTTCCAGAAAAACATCTATTTCTGCTTTACTGACTATGCCAAAGCCTTTGACTGCGTGGATCACAATAAACTGTGGAAAATTCTAAAAGAGACGGGAATACCAGACCACCTAACCTGTCTCTTGAGAAAGCTGTATGTAGACCAGGAAGCAACAGTTAAAACTGGACATGGAACAACAGACTGGGTCCAAATAGAAAAAGGAGTACGTCAAAGCAGTATATTATCACCCTGCTTATTTAACTTCTATGCAGAGTACATCATGAGAAATGCTAGACTGGAAGAAACACAAGCTGGAATTGCCGGAAGAAATATCAATAACCTCAGATATGCAGAAGACGCCACCCTTATGGCAGAAATTTAGGAGGAACTAGAAAGCCTTTTGATGAAAGTTAAAGAGGAGAGTGAAAAAGTTGGCTTAAAGCTCAATATTCAGAAAATGAAGATCATGACATCTGGTCCCATCACTCCATGGAAAATAGATGAAGAAACAGTGGAAACAGTGTCAGACTTTATTTTGGGGGGCTCCAAAATCACTGCAGATGGTGACTGCAGCCATGAAATTAAAAGACGCTTACTCCTTGGAAGAAAAGTTATGACCGATATAAATAACATATTCAAAAGCAGAGACATTACCTTGCTGACTAAGGTCTATCTAGTCATGGCTATGGTTTTTCCAGTAGTCATGTATGGGTGTGAGAGTTGGACTGTGAAGAAGGCTGAGCACTGAAGAATTGATGCTTTTGAACTGTAGTGTTGGAGAAGACTCTTGAGAGTCCCTTGGACTGCAAGGAGATCCAACCAATCCATTCTGAAGGAGATCAGCCCTGGGATTTCTTTGGAAGGAATGATGCTAAAGCTGAAGCTCCAGTACTTTGGCCACCTCATGTGAAGTGTTTACTCATTGGAATAGACTTTGATTCTGGGAGGGATTGGGGACAGGAGAAGAAGGGAACGACAGAGGATGAGATGGCTGGATGGCATCACTGATTCGATGGATGTGAGTCTGAGTGAACTTTGGGAGTTGGTGATGAACAGGGAGGCCTGGCGTGCTGCGATTCATGGGGTCACAAAGAGTCAGACACGACTGAGTGACTGAACTGAACTGAACTGAACTTATGATGTATGGAGATTTTAATGAAATTGATTATTCTCACTAATGAGCACAGAATATCTTTCCAAAAATTGGTGTCTTCTACAATTTCTTTTATCACTGTCTTATAGCTTTAAGCATACAGGTGTTTCATCTCTTTGGTTACATTTATTCCTTAGTATTTTATTGATTTTGCTGCAATTGTAAATGAAATTGTTTTCTTAATTTCTCTTTTTGATAGTCCAATATTAGCCCATGATGGTGATTTAGCTGCTCAGATTTGTCCAACTATTTACAACCCCATGGACTGTAGCCCACCAGCCTACTCTGTCTGTGGGATTTCCCAGGCAAGAATATTGGAGTCGATTGCCATTTTCTAAATTTTTCTATATTGATATTGTATCATAAAACTTTACTGAATTCATTTATTAGCTTTGACAGTTTGTAGTATAATCTGAAGTCAGGAAGGCTGATTCCTTCAGTTCCATTCTTCTTTCTCAGGACTGCTTTGGCTGTATGGGGTCTTTTGTGATTTTACATGAATTGTGAAATTTTTTCTTCTTGTTTTGTGAAAATTTATATTGGTAATTTGATAGGCATAGCATTGAATCTGTAGATTGCATTTGGTAGTATCGTCATTTTCACCACATTTATCCTTCCTACCAAGGAACATTGAATATCTCTCCATCTGTTTATGTTGTCTTTGATTTCTTTCATCAGTGTTTTATACTTTTCTGTGTACAGTTCTTTTGTCTCCTGAGGTAAGTTTATTCCTAGATATTTAATTCTTTTTGTTGTAATGGTGAATGAGATTGATTCCTTAATTGCTCTTTCTCATTTTTCATTGTTAGTAGAATGAAATGAGAGTGATTTCAGTGTATTGATTTTGTGTCCTGCAACTTTGCTAAACTCACTGATTAGCTCTAGTAATTTTCTGATAACTATATTTAGGGTTTTCTATGTACCGTATCATGTCATCTGTAAACAGTGATAGCTTTTCTTCATTTCTGATCTGGATTCCTTTCATTTTCTTTTTCTTCTATGATTTCTCTGACTAGGATTTCCAGTACTATGTTGAATAGTTTAGAAAGTGGACACCCTTGTCTTGTTCCTGATCTTAGTGGGAATGCTTTCAGTTTTTCACCGTTGAGAATAAGGTTTGTTGGCTTATTATATATCGACTTTACTGTGTTGAGATAGGTTCCTTCTATGCCCATCTTTTAAAAGAGTTTTAATCATTAATGGGTGCTGAATTTTGTCAAAGGCTTTTTCTGCATCTATTGAGACGATCATATGGGTTTTATCTTTCAATTCGTTAATATGGTGTATCACATTGATTGATCTGTGTATATTGAAGAATACTTGCATCCCTGGAATAAACACAACTTGATCATGGTATATGAGGTTTTGGATGTGTGGCTGAATTCCATTTGCTAAAATTTTGTTCAGTATTTTTGCATATATGTTCATCAGTGGTATTGGCCTATAGTTTCATTATTTTGTGTGTGTTTCCTTTGTCTGGTCTTGGTATCAGGGTAATGGTGGCCTCATAAAATGAGTTGGGAAGTGTTCCTTCCTCTGCAATTTTTGGAAAGAGTTTTAAAAGCATATGCATTAGCTCTTCTCTAAATGTTTGATAGAATTCTCCTGTGAAGCCATCTGGTCCTGGGATTTTGTTTTGGGGGAGATTTTTGATCACCGTTTCAATGCTTGTAATTGGATTGTTCATAGTTTGTGTTACTTCCTCTTTCAGTCTTGGAAGATTGAACTTTTCTATAAATCTGTCCATTTCTTCCAGGTTATTCATTTTATTGCCATATAGTTGTTCATAATAGTCCTTTATATTCATTTGTATTTCTGCATTTTCTGTTGTAACTGCTCCTTTTTCATTTCTAATTTTGCTGATTTGGTTCTTCTCTCTTTTTCCCTTGATGAATCTGGCAAAAGGTTTGTCAGTTTTACCTCTCCAAGAACCAGCTTTTAGTTTTATTAATCTTTACTATTGTTTCTTTCATTTATTTTTCATTTATTTCTGTTTTGATCTTTATGATTGCTTTCCTTCTACTAATTTTTTTTTGTTGTTGTTCTTTTTTCAGTTAAGGTGTAAAGTTAGGTTGTCTATTAGATGTTTTTCTTGTATCTTGAGGTAGGATTGTATTGCTATAAACTTCCCTCTTAGGAACTGACTTTGCACATCCCATAGATTTGGAGTTGTTGTGCTTTCATTGTCATTTGTTTCTAGAAATTTTCTGATTTTCCTTTTGATTTCTTCAGTAACCTCCTGGTTATTTAGAAACATGCTGTTTAGTCTCTATGTGTTTGTTTTTCTTACAATATTTTTCTTGTAATTGATATCTAGTCTCATAGCATCGTGGTTGAAGAAGATGTTTGATATTATTTCCATTTTCTTAAATTTACTGAGGTTTGATTTGTGCCCCAAGATGTGATCTATTTTCAGAATGTTCCATGTGCACTTGAAAAAAAAGTGTACTTTTCTGCATTTAGATGTAATGTCCGGAAGATATCAATGAGATCCATCTCATATAATGTATCATTTAAGACTTCTGTTTCCTTATTAGTTTCCTGTTTTGATGGTTGGTGTGAGTGGGGTATTAAAGTCTCCTATTGTGATTGTTTACTGTCAATTTCTCCTTTTAGGTCTGTTGAGGTGAGGTGAAGTCGCTCAGTCGTGTCCGACTCTGCAACCCCGTGGACTGTAAACTATTAGGCTTCTCCGTCCATGGGATTCTCCAGGCAAGAATACTGGAGTGGATTGCCATTTCCTTCTCCAGGGGATCTTCCTGACCCAGGGATTGAACCCGGGTCTCCCGCATTGGAGGCAGACACTTTAACCACTGAGCCACCAGGGAAGCCCTTTAGGGCTGTTAGTGTTTGACTTTTGTATTGAGGTGCTTCTATGTTGGGTGCATAAGTATTTGCAATTGTCTTCCTCTTGGATTGATCTCTTGATCATTATGTAGTGTCCTCTCTTATCTCTAATAATTGTTTTTATTTTAAGGTCTATTTTGTCTGATATGAGGATTGCTACCCCAGCTTTCTTTAGCTTCCCATTTGCATGGAATATATTTTTACAATCTCTCACTTTCAGTCTATGTGTGTCTTTAGTTCTGAAGTGGGTTTCTTGTAGACAGCATATTTATGGGTCTTGTATCCATTCAGCCAGTCTCTGTCTTTTGGTAGGAGCATTGAATCCATTTACATTTAAAGTAATTATTGATATATATGTTCCCATTGCCATTTTCTTAATTGTTTATGGTTGATTGTGTAGATCTTTTTTCTTTTCTTGTATTTCTTGAGTATATAAGTCCCTTTAACTTTTCTGTAAAGCTGGTTTGGTGGTACTGAATTCTCTTAACTTTTGATTGAAAAGCTTTTTATTTCTGCATCAATGTTGAATGAGATCCTTGTCAGGTACTATAATCTTGGTTATACATTGTTTCCTTTCAGTACTTTAAATATATTCTGACGTTTCCTTCCTGTCTGAAGAATTTCAGCTGCAAGGTCAGCTGTTAAGCATATGGGATTTCCCTTGTATTTTACTTGTTACTTCTCCCTTGTTGTTTTTAATAGTCTTTTTTTGTGTTTAGTCTTTTTTAGTTTGATTAATATGTGTCTTGGCATGTTTCTCCTTGGGTTTAACCTGTATGAGACTTTTTGTGCTTCTTGGACTTGATTGGGTATTTTATTTTTTTCTTTTTCATGTTGGGGAAAGTTTCAACTATCATCTCTTCAAAAAATTTCTCATACCGTTTCTTTTTCTTTTCTTCTTCTGGAACCCTTATTATTCTAATGTTGGTGTGTTTGATATTGTCCCAGGGGTCTCTGAGACTATCCTCAGTTCTTTTCATCCCTTTTACTTTATTCTACTCTTCAGAAGTTATTTCCACCGTTTTTCTTCCAGCTCATTGATTCGTACTTCTGCTTCAGATATTCTGCTCTTGATTCCTTCTAGAGCATTTTTAATTTCAGTAATTGTGTTTTCTCTGTATATTTATTCTTTAATTCTACTAGGTCTTTGTTAATTGATTCTTGTGTTTTTTCCATTTTGTCTTCAAGGTTTTAGATCGTCTTTGCTGTCATTATTCTGAATTGTTTTTCAGGTAGTTTGCCTATTTCCTCTTCATTTATTTGGACTTCTGTATTTCTGATTTGTTCCTTCATTTGTGCAATATTTTTCTGCCTTTTCATTATATTTATTTTTTAAAACTTTCTGTGTTTGAGGTCTCTTTTTTCCCAGACTTTAAGGCTGAATTTTTTTTCCTTTCTTTTTCTGCCTTCCTAAGGTTGGTCCAGTGGTTTGTGTAAGCTTTGTATAGGGTGAGAATTATGATGAGGTTTGTTTGTTTGCTTTTTCTCTGATGGGGCAAGCTGAGTGTGGTGGTAATCTTGTCTACTGATGATTGGATTTGTATTTTTGTTTTGTTTGCTGTTTAGAAGGGCTTCCCTGGTGGCTCAGAAATTAAAGAGTCTGCCTGCAACGCAGGAGACCCAGGTTTGATCCCTGAGTTGGGAAGATCTGCTAGAGAAGGAAATGGCAACCCACTCCAGAATTCTTGCCTGAAGAATCCCATGGACAGAGGAGCCTGGTGGGCTACAGTCCATGGGGCACAAAGAGCACAGGGTGGTACTGGTGGTTGGGTGATGTTGGATTTTGTATTCAAGTGGTTTCCTTGTGTGAGTTCCCACTATTTGATATTCCCAAGGGTTATTTCTCTGAAAGTCTAGGGTCTTGGAATCAGTGCTCCCACACAAAAGGCTCAATGCTTGATTTCTGGTCAGGAAAGAAGATTCCACAAGTCTTTGTTAAGGCATTAAGCAAGACTAATACAAATATCCAAAAACGAGAAACAAAAGATGAATCTCAGAAAAATGGCAGTTACAAAATCAGGCAAATAATAATAAAAATAATGGAATATGACTTCCCTGGTGGCTCAGACAGTAAAGCATCTGTCTACAATGTGGGAGACCCAGGTTCGATCCCTGGATTGGGAAGATCCCCTAGAGAAGGAAATGACAATCCACTCCAAGACTATTGCCTGGAAAATCTCATGGAGAGAGGAGCCTGTAGGCTACAGTCCATGGGGTCACAAAGAGTCAGATACAACTGAGCGACTTCATTTCACTTCCCTTCACTTCATACCCATGTGCAAAGTGAAAGCATGCCAACAAAACTAAAGTACAGTTATTTGAGCCAATGAAAAAAGGAAATCAAAAATTATATTTACCAATTAACAATAAAACTAACTAAAGCAAAAACTGGAAAACAATAAAAAACAAGGTGCCAAGTGGGTAATTAAGCAATGAAAACAAAGCTAACAAATATGTTGAGAGGAAAAGAAAGAAAGAAAGGAAAGAAAGAATAGATATGCAAAGTTAAATAGAGGTAACTGAAAGTGATGTCACTCAGCCGTGTCCAACTCTTTGCGACCTGGTGGACTATAGCCCACCAGGCTCCTTTGTCCACGGGATTCTCCAGGCAAGAATACTGGAGTGGGTTGCCATTTCCTTCTCCAGCAGATCTTCCCAACCCAGGGATTGAACCCAGGTCTCCCACATTGCAGGCAGATGCTTTAACTTCTGAGCCAATATACATTAAAGATCAAATACAGTGAAAATAACAATGGGAAAGGCAAACAAAGGAATAAACATTAATAAATATAATCACTTTTTAAAAAAAAACTGACAATTAAAATTGTAAAAAAGAGAAAAGAAAAGAACAAAATGAAGAAGAAAGAAAAAAGGTAAAGAAAAGGAAAACTCCACAGAACTGCAAAAGACCAATGTAGAGGCAGAGGTTTATAGCTACAATAAAAAGAGTGACTAAATATATACATATACACCCAGAAGCAAAATCAAAACAGTCTAAGAAAAATAAAGTAAAATAGGTTCACCCAGTGAACAGAGGAAATCAAAAATTACATCTACCAGAACAAAATTAACTAAAACACAAACTGGAAAACAAAACTGGAGCAACATGCCAGTTTGGTTCAGTTCAGTCACTCAGTCATATCCAACTCCTTGCAACCCTATGAACTGTAGCATGCCAGGCCTCCCTGCCCATCACCAACTCCTGGAGATCACTCAAACTCACGCCCATCGAGTCGGTGGTTCCATCCAGTCATCTAATCTTCTGTCGTCTCCTTCTCCTCCTGCCCCCAATTCCTCCCAGCATCAGAGTCTTTTCCAATGAGTCAACTTTTCACATGAGGTGGCCAAAGTATTGGAGTTTCAGCTTTAGCATCACTCCTTCCAATGAACACCCAGGGCTGATCTCCTTTAGAATGGACTGGTTGGATCTCCTTGCAGCCCAAGAGACTCTCAAGAGTCTTCTCCAACACCACAGTTCAAAAGCATCAATTCTTTGGTGCTCAGCTTTCTTCACAGTCCAACTCTCACATCCATACATGATTACTGGAAAAAACATAGCCTTGACTAGACAGACCTTTGTTGGCAATGTAATGTCTCTGCTTTTGAATATGCTGTCTAGGTTGGTCGTAACTTTCCTTCCAAGGATTAAGTGTTTTTTAATTTCATGGCTACAGTCACCATCTGCAGTAATTTTGGAGCCCAGAAAAATAAAGTCAACTACTGTTTCCAATGTTTCCCCATCTATTTGCCATGAAGTGATGGGACCAGATGCCATAATATTTGTTTTCTAAATGTTGAGCTTTATGCCAACTTTTCACGCTCCACTTTCACTTTCATCAAGTGGGTTTTTAGTTCGTCTTCACTTTCTGCCATAAGAGTGATGTCATCTGCATATCTGAGGTTATTGATATTTCTTCCAGCAATCTTGATTCCAGCTTGTGCTTCATCCAGCCCAGCATTTCTCAGGATGTAGTCTGCATATAAGTTAAATAAGCAGGGTGACAATATACAGTCTTGACATACTCCTTTTCCTATTTGGAACCAGTCTGTTGTTCCTTTTCCATTTCTAATTATTGCTTCCTGACCTGCATACTAGTTTCTCAAGAGGCAGGTTAGGTGGTCTGTTATCCCCATCTCTTTCAGAAATTTCCACAATTTATTGTGATCCACACAGTCAAAGGTTTTCACACAGTCAATAAAGCAGAAGTTAATGTTTTTCTGGAGCTCTCTTACTTTTTCCATGATCCAGAGGATGTTGGCGATTTTATCTCTGGTTCCTCTGCCTTTTCTAAAACCAGCTTGAACATCTGGAAGTTCACAGTTCACATATTGCTGAAGCCTGGCTTGGAGAATTTTGAGCATTACTCTACTATCGTGAGAGAGGAGCACAGCTATGCATTAGTTTGAGCAAGGTGCCAACAGGGGAATAAAGTAATGAAAAACAAATATGTTGAGAGGAAAGGAAAGAAAAAATAAATATGCAAAGTTACATTGAGGTAGATGAAGATTTATATACATTAAAGGTTAACAGCAAGGGGAAAAGAACAGTAGAAAAAGCAAACAAAGGAATAAATGTGGAAAAAATAATAAGAGGTTTAAAAAATTAAAAGCTAAAGGAAAAAAAAAAAAAAAA
>SJYB01006169.1:38673-76250 GCA_006408585.1 Antidorcas marsupialis | reverse complement strand
TCCGGGAGTTGGTGATGGACAGGGAGGCCTGGCGTGCTGCGATTCATGGGGTCGCAAAGAGTTGGACACGACTGAGTGACTGAACTGAACTGAAATGAAGCTTATACGTGTATTGTATAACCATTTAAAGGGAATTAAAATACTTTCTGGAATGTTGGTTCTGTTAAACCAGAGATATATTAATAAACGTGGATTTAAATGTGTTGACTTGTAAAGATGGTTTCTGTTTTTAGGTTTAAAGTCAAGTGTGTTATTCTAAAGCAGTAAACAGGAAAAATGCGAAGTCTTAAACTGTTTATGAATCTCTGGTCAGTTTTTAGTTTTGTCAGGCTTCTCACTTTTTAAAATTTAGTTTTGTTTTTCTTTTCATTCCTAATAAAGTTCCCTTTGAAATATTAAACTAAATGTATTTTAGACCCTGTAAATTATCTTGCCTTTCGCATTCCTAGTGTCCTTCATTCTCTCCTGTCGCATTCACTGCTGCTAGCCATTCGCATGTCTCATTGATGTTAGCCGTGCGGTAAGAAGGCGTCTGCGGGTGGTGCGGGACGGTATTAATTGCTACTCACATGAATGGAAAGACCTGAAATCTAACGTTGGTTCTCATTTTAGTTTCTGATTTATAATACAGTAGTTGTATAAATGTTTTACAACTGTGAAGCATAGCATGTATGTAAAAACTATATGAAAATGCATTTAAAGACCATTATAAAATAAACACCCCTATACTTTTGACCCGGCCGGAAGCAGCACTTTGCTGCATCCCCAAAACCTTCAGCCACCCTTTGCCTTGGTGCCTCTGCTTACCACCTCCTGAAAGACCAGTGTCCTGTATTTTGTGTTAATTATTTCTTTGCTTCTTTTTTAAACTGCATGTAAGTGAAACCCTCCTGTATATATTTTTTTGAAGCTTGCTTCCTTCTCTCATATTTTTCAGATTCACTTATGTTAATAAATATAGCTGTAGTTCATTCTTTGTTTTGTAGGGAACTTTTAAAGTCAGTGCATAACATGACATGAAGACTCACAGACTGAAGGGTGACGCTTGATGCAGCTTTACAGAGTGACTACATCTGTGTGTCCTCTTCTAGGTCAAGACGGAGACCGTTGCCAGCTCCGCAGAAAGCGCTCTCTCTCTCCCCAGCCGTTTATCATCCTCCCAGAGCTGATTGCTGTTCTGCAATATGTGACCATAGATGCGTTTTCAGTTCCTAAAGTGCTTTCACTTTTTTCTAGCTCCTTTTGCTCAGCATTGAGTTGTGAGATTGATCCCTGTTGTTGCATTTAGCAATGGGTTGTCTTTACTTTATTACTGTGTGAAAATGTCACATTTCTATATCCATTTTGCCCATTGTTGGGTGTTGGGGAGTTTTTCCAGTTTTTGGCAATGACAGATAACCCTGTGATCATTCGTTCCCACGTCTTCTAGTGCCCATAAGCACACTGTATTTACTTGGAGGTGTAAGTGTGGTAGATATTGCCAGAGTTTTACATGATGTCTGTAGCAGTTTACTCTGCCACAGGAGGGTTTAAAAGTCTGTCTCACATCCTTACCAGTTCTTGGTTTGTCAGCTTCTCCAGCTTTAGCCTAAATTCTAGTATAGTGGATATGGATTTTAATTTGCATCTTCCCTCATTACTGATGATGTTGGGCTTTTCTACACTTGATATAATATTGATACTTTCTGTGCTTGAAAGCCATTTGGGTATCTTCCTTTGTGAAGTTCAGTTTGTCTCTGTCCACATTGTAATAAAAATGGTTCATCAGTCTTTTCTCCATAGATTTGTTACAACTATTTATATATTCATAAATAAATTCTTTGATACATATATGGCAGATATCTTCTCCCACTTTTACTGATTTGTTCTGTTGAACAATATTCAATTATAATGTAAATTATTTTTAGTCAGTTATTTGGGATATTATTTGTGTTTTTTCATGTCCTGTTTAAGATTTTTTGCCTTGCCTCTTCCAAGATCATGGGAATGTTTTCCTTGTTACCTTCTAGGAGCTTCCTTATTTAACCCTTGGGATTGTGCTACTTAAGGAGCTGGTTTTTATGTATAAAGTGAGGTCGGAGTCCTTCTCCCACCCGCTCTGTGGAGAGTTGGTGGCCATTTGATCCAGTAACAGTTAGGAAAGCTATTCTTTCCCCCTGCTGTGGTTGACACCATTGCTGTAAACCAGGAAATCTTGTTTGTTTGGGTTTGTGGACCCCTGTCCCCTAATGATGCTAAAGCTGAAACTCCAGTACTTTGGCCACCTCACGCGAGGAGTTGACTCACTGGAAAAGACTCTGNATTTTTTGCCTTGCCTCTTCCAAGATCATGGGAATGTTTTCCTTGTTACCTTCTAGGAGCTTCCTTATTTAACCCTTGGGATTGTGCTACTTAAGGAGCTGGTTTTTATGTATAAAGTGAGGTCGGAGTCCTTCTCCCACCCGCTCTGTGGAGAGTTGGTGGCCATTTGATCCAGTAACAGTTAGGAAAGCTATTCTTTCCCCCTGCTGTGGTTGACACCATTGCTGTAAACCAGGAAATCTTGTTTGTTTGGGTTTGTGGACCCCTGTCCCCTAATGATGCTAAAGCTGAAACTCCAGTACTTTGGCCACCTCACGCGAGGAGTTGACTCACTGGAAAAGACTCTGATGCTGGGAGGGATTGGGGGCAGGAGGAGAAGGGGACGACAGAGGACGAGATGGCTGGATGGCATCACGGACTCGATGGAAGTGGGTCTGAGTGAACTCCAGGAGTTGGTGATGGACAGGGAGGCCTGGCGTGCTGCGATTCATGGGGTCGCGAAGAGTCGGACACGAGTGAGCGACTGGACTGAGCTGAGCTGGGCCCTCCCTTGGCCTCTTCATCCGTCTGTGCTGACACTTCACCCGCTTAGTTTCTGCAGCTTGAAAGCGAGTCTTGATTTTTCACAGACTAACGCCTGCACTCCAGCTTTCCTCTTCTTTGAGACTTCCTTGGTTCTTTTTGGTCCTTTGTATTCCCATATGAGTTTTAGAATTATGTTGCCAGTTTTTATAATGCCCATACACATGCCCCTGTTGAGATTTTGATTGAGAATCAATCATTTCTTTATCCATTCACTAGTTAATAGATACTTGGATTGTTAGTTTTCAACTATTCTGAAAAACGCCACTATGGACTTTCATATACATATTTTTGCTTGGACATTTGTTTTCCATTTCTTTTGTGTAGCTATCTAGCAGTGAGNATTGTTAGTTTTTAACTATTCTGAAAAACGCCACTATGGACTTTCATATACATATTTTTGCTTGGACATTTGTTTTCCATTTCTTTTGTGTAGCTATCTAGCAGTGAGTTATGCAGTAAGTTTATTTTTAACTGTTTTAGGGAATGAAACCCCTTCCTAAAGTGGCAGTGCCATTTCACACCCCCATGAGCATGCCAGCTGCTTCTCATCCTAAACTGTTGATACTGGCAGTGTGTTAGATTTTGGTCATGTTAGTGAGCACATGGTGGCATCTCTCTCGTCATGGCTTTGATTGACATTTCCCTAATGACTAATGATGCTGAGCATTTTTTCATGTGCCCATTTGTATATCTTCTTTGGAGAAACGTATATTCCAACAGTTACCTGCTTCCCATACACCCAACATATAGTAATCACTAGACATTTCTAAAAAGGAGGTACAAAGGAGTCCACAGCAGTTCTGAAGCCCAGTTGGGCAAATGTTGAAAGTTCCTTAATTAGAGCTCAAAACCTGGATAGAATATTCTGTGTCTCTTGGCTCCTCCAAGTAGGAGGAGGCTTTTGATTCTACCTTCTGAGTTATCCTCTGTTTTTCATGAAAAATAGTATGTGTTTGCAGTTAGGCAGTTCTCTTAGTGTGCTTCCTTACAGAAGAATTTTGGGGGTCCATGGCCCGTTTTCACTTTTACTCTGTCCTTCTTGGTCTAAGAGCAGTGATTTTGCTAGGATAATCTTCTCAGAACCTTTGTAGGCCTCCTGTGAATCCTGGGAATGTATGGAAACTAGAAATCGCTATCTGTAGTAAAACTGGAAGATTCATAAATATGTGGGAATTAAATAACAAACTCAATCAAGCAAAGGAGATATCAAATGGAAAATTACAAAACATTTTGAGACAAATGAAAACACAACATACCAAAACTTAGGGGATGCAGAAAAAACTGCTGTGTGAGGAATTTATAGTTGTCAAACTTACATGAAAAAAGAAGGAAGATCGCACGTCAGCAGTCTAAATTTATACCTTAAGTAACTAGAAAAAGAACAAACTGAAGCTAGCAGAAGAAAGGAAATGATGAAAATTATAGTAGAAATAAACAAAATAGATATTGGGAAAAGCATTAGAGAAAATCAAGGCAATCAAGGTTTTTTTTTAATTAAAAAACGTGACAAACTTTTAGCTGAATTGTCTAGAAAAAAAGACTCATCTGACATCAGAGGTGAAAGAAGGGACATTAGCACCAATTTTACTGAAATAAAAAGGATTATAAGTGAGTACAAGAAATAGTTGGGAACCAACAAGTTGGATTACCTAGATGAGGTGGGTAAATTTCTAAGAACATACAGTCTACCCTGACTGAATCATGAAGAAGAAGAAAATCTGAACAGACCTACAGTTGGTAAGGAGAGTGAAAGTGAAATTCGCTGCGTCGTGTCCCATCTTTTCAACCCCATGGGCTGTGGTGCGTGGAATCAAGGAGACTGAAGCCGTCTTCGAAACCTCCCACCAGGGAAAAGTTCAGGGCCAGGCAGCTCAATGGTGAGCTCTGTTGCTGTGCTAAGTCGTGTCCGGGTCTTTGCAGCCTCGTGGGCTACAGTGCCAGGCTCCCCTGTCCTTCACTGTTCCCCAGAGTCTGCTCGAGTCGGTGATGCTGTCTCACTGTCTCGTCCTCTGGTTAATTCCATCAAACATTTAAAGAAGACTCAGCACCCGTTCTCCTTAATGCTTCCAAAACTGAAGAGAAGGGGTGCTTCTAGGCTTATGGTGTGAGGCTGGCATTACGGTGGCACCAATGCCAGACAAAGACACTACGAGAAAAGAAAACTACAGACCAATATTCCTGGTGAGCACTAATGAAAAAATTCCTCAGAAAGACACTAGGAAACAGTTCAACAGCACATTAAAAGACGTATACACCATGACAAAGTGGGATGTGTTCCTAGAGTGCAAGGAAATTTTGACAAATGCAACAGGCATTGTAATATAGAATGATAGAAAAAAAACCACACGATCATCTTAGAAATTGATGCAGAAAAAGATGTGACAATTTAACAGCCTTTCTTGATAAAAATACCTGACAAACTAGAAATAGAAGGAAATACCTCAAAATAATAAAGGCTGTATATGAAAAGCCCACAAATAATAGCATACTTAATGGTGAAAGCAAAAGCGTTGCGTTTAAGAGCACTAATAAGACAGGGCCGCCCACTCTCATCACTGCTGTTTGACGTAGTACCGGAAACACTAACCAGATCAGTTAGGCAAGAAAAAGAAAGAAAAGTCATCAGAACTGAAAAGAAGAAAATGAATCTCTGTTCTCAGTGGTGTAGTCTTAGATACAGAAAACTCAATGGAAAACTAGTAAAACCAACACAGAAAAATTCGTTGCATTTTTATAATTAACGATGAACAATCAGAAAAGGAAATTTTAAAAAAGTTTCATTGCTATAGTATAAAAAAGGATAAAATAATTAGGAATAAACTTAACCAAGGAGGCTAAAGACTTGTACTCTTAAAAAAAAAAACTATAAGATACTGTTGAGAGAAATTTAAAAAGACACTGTCGTAAATGGAAAGGCATCCTGTGTTCATGGGTTGGAAGAATTAATATTGTTAAGATGTACAGTATGACCCAAAGTGATATAATTCAATCCCTATCAAAATTCCAGTGGCTTTTTTTTTTCCAGAAAAAAGAAAATTCTTCCTAAAATTCATATGGAATCTCAAGTAACACTGAATAGTAAAATAGTCTTGGAAAAAGCTGGGATTCTAGCATTTTCTAATTTTAAGACTTACTATATGGTCACAGTCATCAAAACAGTGTGGTGCTATCTTCGAAGGATCAAGGGAGCTTTCNTTTTTTTTTTCCAGAAAAAAGAAAATTCTTCCTAAAATTCATATGGAATCTCAAGTAACACTGAATAGTAAAATAGTCTTGGAAAAAGCTGGGATTCTAGCATTCTCTAATTTTAAGACTTACTATATGGTCACAGTCATCAAAACAGTGTGGTGCTATCTTCGAAGGATCAAGGGAGCTTTCTGCACCAATATGCAGTTTTAATCTTACCTGCTCTTAGTAGCTTGCATCTCCCAATACAGACTGAAGAGGCGTGGAAAGGAAAAAGAGGATGGCAGCGGCGGCATGAATTGCTCGAGTTGGGAAAGCCGTCAGAAGGGCTACAGCCGTGCTCGTAAGCTCCGTTCCCGTCAGTGTGATTTGGGGTCTAGCGAGGATGGAGGCCCCAGCCCAGGCGTGCGGGCCGCTGTGCGGGGCAGTCAGTGCTGATGCTGGCCTGAGGCTCACGAAGGACAGCGCGACCTGGACACGGGGGCAAAGTTCACGTCCAGTGTGTGTGCTGGGAAAAGTGGGAGGCTAGATCTGTGGCCAGCTATATTTGTCTTTTGTAATGAAAGAACATTTCTTTTTTGCATTTTAAAGAAAAATAACTAGTGGATTTTGAATCCAAGTTTGTTGCCTGGCTGCAGTGGACTGCTGTCATCACTTGGAGAGTGAGCGCCAAAAGCGTATGTGAGCGCACGCTGCCTTCGGAAGCTGCCGGTGTGCCTGGCACTTGTTGGAGCAAAGAGGAGATGTGCCCGCTGACCTCTGCGCAGAGCACAGCTGTTGCTTTAGCTGCTGAGTTGCGTCCGACTCTCGTGGCCGCCTTGTGTGCCGCCTGCCAGGCTCCTCTGTTCGTGGGCGTCTCCGGCAACGAGTCTGGAGTGGGTCGCCGCTTCCTTCTCCAGTGAATCCTCCGGACCCAGGGGTCAAACCGGCATCTCCTGCATTGCAGGCAGCAGACTCTTTACCACTGAGCCACCAGGGAGGCCCACAAAGGACAGACACTACTCTAAATCTGAGCATCCCCTTCGACACTTGATACGCTCTGCCCAAATTTGGTAAAGGAGGCGCCCGAGTTTGCCAGCAGTAGTGATGTAGAAGCCACCGTTCTTAGGTATTGAGTAGCAATCAATAAAGTGTTTTCCTTCTTATGACTCCATGTTTTATGAAGATGATACAAAGACTGAGAATGATCTTACCCAAACTTTAAAGGGGTGTAGTGTTTTCCGATATCAGTCTGTGGTTCCTCTGCACAAAGCTCCTTGAGGGGGAGACTCTACCATGTTCGGTCCCTATACTGTGGCTCACAGTTGCTCACTCAGTTATTTGCTGAAGGAATATATGAATGAATGGACAGATAAATGATCGGATAAAATTAGAAGAGGAAACGGTGCGGCACAGGCATAAAGACAGCCATGTGGGCAGACTGAGTGGAGAGCCAGACACAGCCCGCGCACAGAAGCATGCCCGCGCACAGAAGCATCCCTGCACACGCATGGGGTGGAGAGCCCAGAGCACGCCTGCGCACGCATGGGGTGGCGAGCCCAGAAGCAGCCCACGCACAGAAGCATGCCCGTGCACACATTCGGTGGAGAGCCCAGAAGCACATCCGCGCACACATTCGGTGGCGAGCCCAGAAGCACGCCCACGCACGCATGGGGTCCAGAGCCCAGAAGCACACCCGTGCACACATCAGGGTGGAGAGCCCAGAAGCACGCCTGTGCACACACAGGCACGTGATGCTGACAAGGACGCCAAGACCGTTCGGTAGGAAAAGGACAGTCTTCAACAAATGATGCAGCAGAACTGGATGCCCACATGCAACAAAACGAAGCTGGACTTTTCCTTCTCACGTACAGAATCTGATGCGAAATGGGTCAAATACCTAAAGGCAAAATCTAAGGCTGCAAAACTCTTAGAGGAAAATACGAAGGAAGTTTCCTGACAGTGAAGTCAGCGTTGATTTATTGGATATGTACCAAAAACCACAGCCAGCAACCCCAAAGGCCCTAGATAAGTTGGACTACCTCAAACTTGCAAAGTTCTGTGCATCAAGGGGCAGTCAGCAGAGGGAAAGGGCAGCCCATGGAATGGGAGAAAGTATTTATGAATCACCTGTCTGAAAAGGCGACTGGTATCCTGAATATGTAAGAAGTCTCACAATTCAACAACAATACAAACAAACAACCTGATTAAAAAATGAGCAAAGGACTTGAACAGACGTTTCTGCAAAGAAATTAATCATTCTGGAAATGCAAATCAAAACCTTACATCTATTAGGATGTCTACTACAAAACAAATGAGCAAACTACATGTTTGGCAAGGATGTGGAGACACTGGAACCCTTGTGCAGTGTGGGTGGGAATGTAAAATAGTGTAGCTGTAGGTGAACGTCATTGGCAGCTCATCAAGAAAGTTAAAATAACCATATCATCCAGAACCCCCACTTCTGGGCATATATCCCGAATAACTGAAAACAGGGGCCTGCACAGGTATTTGCACACATGTTTGCACAGTACCACGCTTTGCAGCAGGCAGAGGATGGGAGCACCCAGGAGCCCACCAGTGGAGGAGTGCACAAACAAAACGTGCTGTGTAACACTGAGCCTGAAAAAGAGAGTTCTGACCCATGTCACAGCATGGGTGAGCTTCAAAGTTACTATGCTAGGGCAGAGGAGCCGGTCCCAGTGTGAGGAGTCCTGTCTGATTCCACTTACATGAATGAAGTGTAAATTCAGAGAGGCAGAAAGTTGAATGGTATTTGCCAGGGGCTGTGAACATTTGAAGAGACCCTGATGCTGGGAAAGTTTGAAGGCGGGAGGAGAAGGGGATGACACAGGATCAGATGGTTGGATGGCATCATTGACTCAATGGACATGAGTTTGAGAAAACTCCGGGAGTTGGTGATGGACAGGGAGGCCTGGTGTGCTGCAGTCCAAGGGGTTGCAGAGTTGGACACAACTGAGTGAGTGAACTGAACTGAACTGATGAACACTGGGATGCATGTATCTTTTTGAATTAGTGTTTTTCATCTTCTTTGCATATATACCCAAGAGTGAAATTGCTGGATCATATGGTAGTTCAGAAAACGAAGATCATGGCATCTGGTCCCATCACTTCATGGGAAATAGATGGGGAAACTGTCAGACTTTATTTTTGGGGGCTCCAAAATCACTGCAGATGGTGACTGCAGCCATGAAATTAAAAGACACTTGATCCTAGGAAGAAAAGTTATGACCAACCTAGATAGCATAATGAAAAGCAGAGACATTACTTTGCCAACAAAGGTCCATCTAGTCAAGGCTATGGTTTTTCCAGTGGTCATGTATGGGTGCGAGAGTTGGACTGTGAAGAAGGCTGAGCGCCGAAGAATTGATGCTTTTGAACTGTGGTGTTGGAGAAGACTCTTGAGAGTCCCTTGGACTGCAAGGAGATCCAGCCAGTCCATTCTGAAGGAGATCAGCCCTGGGATTTCTTTGGAAGGACTGATGCTGAAGCTGAAACTTCAGTACTTTGGCCACCTCATGCGAAGAGTTGACTCATTGGAAAAGACTCTGATGCTGGGAGGGATTGGGGGCAGGAGGAGAAGGGGACAACAGAGGATGAGATGCTGGATGGCATCACTGACTCGATGGACGTGAGTCTGAGTGAACTCCGAGTTGGTGATGGACAGAGAGGCCTGGCGCGCTGCGATTCATGGGGTTGCAAAGAGTCAGACACGACTGAGTGACTGGACTGAACTGATGGTGGTTCTATTTTTAGTTTTTTGAGAAACTTCCTTACAGTTTTCAACAGTGGCCCCACCAGCTTACATGCTCATCAACAGGGTATTAGGTTTTCCTTTTTCCACATCCTCACCAACATTAATTTGTGGTCTTTTTTGGCGATAGCATGGCATAACTTTTTTTTTTTTTTTTTTTGCATTTTTGAGCTAAGGGATGTCCTAGGTTAGTCCTTTAGGCTCTTCTCCAGTTAAAATGCAGTTTTAACTGGCATTGTCACTGCTATTTCTTTAATTACTTTTTTCCTAGTTTCTGTTTATATTTAAGCCTTCTGGAATTTATATTATTTTGATGTAAGAAAATTTGAATTTATCTTCTTTATCTCTTACATTTTCACTTATTATACTCATTCATTTTTTTAATGTATTCTCAGAATATTTCTTGAACTAGTTTTCTAATTTGCTGGTTTGCTTTTTATGCTATATTTAATCTGTCATTCTCTTACACTGTGGTTTTAAAATTTGGTAATCATGTTTTTCATTTTTAAGCACATTTTTATGATCACAGATTGTTTATTTCCTTTTCTAGCTGAAATGTCTACTTGAATCACACTGAGAACAAATTAAAAAGACTTTTAAGAAACTTTCTATGTATATTATGTTTCTTTAGCAGAAGAACATTCAATTAGAGGTTTTTTGGACTTTAAAATCTTACATCTCATTACTTATCTCTTTATAGTGACAAGTCTGTGATCCTGTAGCGTCTGGAAGCAACGAAGGTGCTGGGAGGGTGTTTCTGGATTTCTGTTGTGCTTTAACCTTTCCCTGGCGGCTCAGATGGTGAAGAATCCGCCTGCAATACAGGAGACCTGGGTTCAATCCTTGGGTCGGGAAGATCCCCTGGAGCAGGAAATGGCTATCCACTCCAGTAATCTTGCTTGGGAACTCCCATGGACTGTAGCCCGCCAGACTAACCCTAACCCTAACCCATGGACAGAAGAGCCTGGCGGGTTACAGTCCATGGGGTCGCAAAGAACTGGACAAGCAAAGAGTTGGGAAGAAGCAGCGGGGAAAGGCATTTCCCGCAGTCTTCCCGCTCCAGAGGATGAGGCGGCGCCCTCCTGGCGGGGGCCTCTCCAGCCCGCTGACATCTGGCTTCCTGTGTTAGCGGTGCCTCTGCCGGCGCCACCGCGGGAACCCTGGCGCCTCTGCCGGCGGCCCCTGCCCGCTGCGGGCGCCGAGCGGCTGCTCTGCGGGGCAGCCTGCCCCTGCTGCCCTTCCCGCAGGATAAGCAGGGGCGAGGCCCTGCCTGCTGCTCGCTGCGCCCTGTTCACCGTGACCTTGCCCCATCTCTGTGGCCGCTGCAGCTCAGAGCGGCAGTTAGTTGTGTTTCCATCTGGCGTCATCATCAGTAGCAAGAAATGGAACCGCGTGCTCGTGCCCTGTGTTTCAGCGGGGACACGCGCCCGTGCTGCTGGGCTCGGTGGCCTCTGCAAGGAGCTGGCGTGGCGGGCTCGCCGCCCCCCTTGGCCTGCGCGGGGGCCCTGGAGCGCACGCAGTCTCGGATTGCGAGGAGGGCGGTGAAGTGTGGGTTTGTAGCGGGGTTGGAGGCCAGCAGAACAGGCTGGACTGGAGATGCAGATGGGTAATCAGCTTGCGCTTGTGATTTGGAAACGAATGGTACACACCGAATTGAGCAGGGAAAAGCATGACGGGAAAACAGCTAGGGCTGGACACAGAGCTCCGGGATCAGGTGGGGGGGGGAGAAGAGCCTGCGGCAGAGCTGCGGGCCCGGCCCGCCTGCTTCCGCTCAGAGGCCGCGCGTGTGCGGGGCGGGCGGCCGCGCGGGAGCCCCTGCAGCACCGGTGGGGCCGCGCGTGTGCGGAGCGGGGTGGGGACCGGCGGGCCCTGCTCCCGCCGACTTCACGCTCAGCNGGAGCGCACGCAGTCTCGGATTGCGAGGAGGGCGGTGAAGTGTGGGTTTGTAGCGGGGTTGGAGGCCAGCAGAACAGGCTGGACTGGAGATGCAGATAGGTAATCAGCTTGCGCTTGTGATTTGGAAACGAATGGTGCACACCGAATTGAGCAGGGAAAAGCATGACGGGAAAATAGCTAGGGCTGGACACAGAGCTCCGGGATCAGGTGGGGGGGGAAGAAGAGCCTGCGGCAGAGCTGCGGGCCCGGCCCGCCTGCTTCCGCTCAGAGGCCGCGCGTGTGCGGGGCGGCGCGGGGAGCGGGGTGGGGACCGGCGGGCTCTGCTCCCGCCGACTTCACGCTCAGCACCCCCGGGGCGGTGGAAGGGCCCGGCAGGGCAGGGCAGGGACCGTGGCCCGCCTGGCACGCTCTCTGGGAGGGAGAGAGCTGGGTCGGTGGCTGCCCGCGACTTGAGAGGACGCGCTGGGCTGTGTATGCACCCTGTGTGACAAATAGATGAATGTTTCAGCCCTCTTTTTCATTAATATTTTCTGTGAGAAGAATGACTTCTAATATTTAAGCTTTTTTCCCCCCAATTTTTTAGCAGAGCTCTTTTTATGACTGTTTAATCTGTTCTTAGAGTGCAGCCAACACCCAGTGTGATGTAGCGGGTGTCTCTCGCCACATGCTAAGTTTGAAGAGCTTCTTATCAGCTCAGGCACACTGACGGGTGAGATTATCCTCACACTGTCACTGTATTTCTTTTTCTCATTTATTCTTAAGTGTTTGGATATCTGGACCATTGATTAAGGGTATAAGAAGCCCACAGCTCTCTTTAAAACAGCTTTCTTCAGACATTCTAAATTACCTAGCAACTAGTCTAAGGAATGGCATTCTGTCCGTGTTAACTACCAAAACCCACATTCATTTTAGCCTTGTCTTTCTGAACTACAGTTCTGTCTTTTGGAAACACTTGGTGTGGCCCGCACCTTGTGAGGGAAATCCTGAGATGGCCAGAAGTTGAAAGGCAGTGACTTTGATTCATTCAGTAATGGTTCATTCTCATTTTGTGTCTCCTGAAGGAGCCATTCAGAGAACAGATATTTGTCATCATGGAGCTTTCACTAAGTAGCTGGAATAAAAATATATGGGAGACTTCAGGCTAAAGTAGAATATGGAGAATGGCATTTTGTATATTTGGCATATTTTATATTGGAGGAAAATCTTTTTTGTTCAAATTCATCTGGAAGCTTAAACCGTTTTCCTGCTTATGCTGTGCTTATCATATTTTACCTGAATTAACATGGCATATTTTTAAATTGAGGACTTTGATTCATCTGGGGTTTCTCACACGGTTCTGAATTTCCAGACTTTCAGCTGCATCGAAGTTTTGTTATTTTATGTGTTTTAAGACTTCGTCTTAACGTGAAACATGAATCCAACAAAACTGGCCAACCTTCTAAAACAGTTATCTTCTTTGAGAGGATATGCTTTAAGTTTTCTCTTCCTACTCTTAGAAAAGGGAAATACCTGTGGTTTATTATAGCCCCACTTGACAATAGTATTTGTTTGTAAGAAAGCATGTGACATTTAGGTGACATTTTATTTGGTGTGTGACCTAATTGAAGTAAAATGTGAGATGCAAGTGGTTATTATCTGTATTTCTTTTTCCCTTGCTATTGAAATATCACTGTTAATATGAACAACCATCTCATTTCCAAAAGAAAAAAAACATGGTAGTCCTAGATTTTAATGCCGTCATGTCCTCTGAATTCGCCCAGTTCTGACTCTGACTATTTTGGTCTCTTAATAGGGAACAATGCATTGCGAAATTCCAAACCAGATCACAGTCTATGAGTCCAACCCACAGAGAAGATGGACAGATTATTACCCCAAAGGATTGCGTAAGATCAGATTTCACTCTTGCTTTTCTGTTTGTTTTCTTCCTGTTTTAAAATATCTCCACACATTTTCAGTTTCATGTTGTTAAATTCCTATGACTCCTGACAAACAGTAAGCAGTCTGACGGTTTGGTGGGCATCCTGATGTCAAAGAGAGGGGCGTAGCGGGTATATTGCTGTGTTCCTTCTGCTTTCCCTGACATTCTCAAGCATCGTGTTCATCAGTCTGTCTTTTTTCCTGGGCACTGAAAAATAACTTTGAAAAACTTCATTTTTTGGGTTATTTTTCCCCCTTTTCTCTGTGTATGTATAAAAATGACTAGACACACAGTGGTCATAAACTTAGGAAATGGGACTGGTTTGTAGTGAAGTAGCGGACACTTCCCAGTGAAGGTGGACCGTTCACATCCTGAAATGTGAATGCCTCTCTTGCATGGTAGACTCACCATTGACATTGTTTGAGCGTGGAGCGAGTGAGCTTCATGAAGAAAAGGATGTCGCCCGCTTGCCTCCATCCTTGCACGATTCTGCTTGTCTTGGGTCACAAGCCTTTATTTACAGGCTAGCCGAGCGTGGTGCTTGACTTTTCAGCATGTTTGCTCAACACATAGTTCCTCCCATTTTCTCCAGTGATGGGGAACTCCAGTGGGGAACTTTAATAAGCATCTTGATATAAAGAGGAACACATTTTAAATATTTCTGAGTTTATTATAAATCATCATATTTATTCAAAATAAACAAGGGAGGTACATTTTAAAAGATATTCTCATTCACACAAGCATTAAAAAACCAAGGGACCAACTGTAGAGGCAGTAATGAATTTTAATACAGTATAAATAGTAAACCCAATTTCTGTTGTTCAATAGAAATTTGTAAATTTTTGATTAGTTTCTAAATTAGTTTCTAGTTAATTTCTAGATTTCAAATTAGTAAAATATGAAGAACACCTTAGTGTATTTTTCATTACTTCAGATAATATAAATGACCATCGATAGATTTATTTGCTAGTAATGAGGTTTTCCGGAGAAAGAAATGGCAACCTACTCCAGTATTCTTGCCTGGAGAATCCCAGGGACAGAGGAACCTGGTGGGCTGCCATCTATGGGGCTGCACAGAGTTGGACATGACTGAAGTGACTTAGCAGCAGCAGCAGCAGCAGCAGCAGTGAGGTTTTCTAGGAGCTTCCCAGGTGGAGCTCGTGGTGAGGAACCCACCTGCCAGTGCAGGAGGTGTAGGAGGCACTGGTTGGACCCCTGGGTGGGGAAGATCCTCTGGAGAAGGAGATGGCAACCCACTCCAGTATTCTTGCCTGGAGAACCCCGTGGACAGAGCAGCTTGGCAGGCTGCAGTCCATAGGGTTGTGAAGAGCTGGACATGGCTGGAGTGACTTGGTACATATGCACAAGTTTTTCTAAAAGCATGAAAGTGCTATACCAACAAATAAAATGAATTTTTTAGCTGTACTGTAAAATACACATTATTATTTTATACTGAGTTACCTTCCTAAATTTTTGGGCTTTCAGATCATTGTCCATTTCTGGACACAGATCTTTGGCTTTTGTCAGTTAATTATGATTTTAATCTGATTTGATAAATATGGAATATAAAAAATTACACATCAGGGAAAAGAGCATGGAGTTTTAATTTTTAAAGAAAGTTAAGAATTACCATGATTATGTTTTCATGATGTGAATCCAAGGCTTATTTCTCTTTATGTCGGTGTATAATAAGAAATAATTTAAGAACAAAGAGCTTCTTGAACATCAACCCAAACTTCCCTGTTAACTCATTTTAATGAGAGTAAGTAATTCATCTTTTCAAGTGTTCCCCTTCCCGCCTTTAAAACTACTGTGGTACACCTCAATTAAAACTTTCTGTAAAAGAACTTTAGAAGTTTGGATTATTTTTTAAAATATTCTTTTGATTTTTTAAAAAAGTCTAGTTAATGTGAGTATATTGTGAAGGAGTCTCATGGCCTTGAGCAGCTGCAGTAAGCAGTCATCCCTTGCAAGTGAGAGCTAGCTCAGCCGTAGCATCCTCTCCTTTGGGTCCTTCCCTCTGAGGGTGGCCCAGCATTAACCAGAACGCACGGGGACACTCACGACTCAGCGACACGCATTTGGTCCTGCTTTCTCCCTCCCTCCCCTCTGCCCTTCTTTCCGTCTTTCCTCTGTTATTTCTTCCCTCCTTCTTCTTCCATTCTGTCTTTTGTTTTCATTCTGTTTTTCTTTTTCTTTTTTGTGTTTCAGGATATTCATTTGAAAAAATCTACTCTTTCTTTGGATGACAGCGACATGGAAACTCGCCTTAATAGTTGGAATCTTGGGGTAAAAAAGCCTTTGTTTTATGAATGTATGTTGATGTGGCAGAATCATTTTGTGTTTGGAAACATCTGAACTAATTTAATTCTAAACAGTGACTCTTACAGTGTTAGACATTTAGTCCCGGGTGAGCATGGGGAAGGACTTGGGGAACAGGAAGGAGAAGCGTGAACGGTCCCTGTGCGCGACAAGCTGGCTTTCTTGTTGGTGAGACAAGAGGCACGCACATGAAACAGACACAGTTTCAGACACTGTGTGACCGAGTGCCAGAGTGAGTTACCCGGAAGGGAGAGCACTGAAGGCCGCGTGGGTGAAAAAGTTCCGTGGCAGACTTGAGGCGTGAGCCACCGTCGAGGACAGCAGTTTTCATTTGCAGAGGCCGGGGTGCCAGTGTGCTTGGATGGTGGAGGGAAGGGGGCCAGGAACTTAAGGCCGAAGGAGGCATGAAGAAAGGCGGGGAGAGCGGGACTCAGAGAGGGGGTGTGGGCAGGGCTGCCAGGCTGGGGCCTGCTGGAGCTTGAATGCTGAAGCAGAAGCTGAGCTTTTAGATTTGAGACGGCCATTGAGCTCTGAGGTTAGTCCGTTTCCACTTTACATACAGGCTGTTAAATGCTTTCAGGAAGTGAAAAGGGGTTTAATTAATTTTTAAAACCCAACTTTATTAATATAAAAATAATTTGTAATTTGAAAAATACAGACAGATATGCTGAGAGATGTATTAACATTTTGTTGTATAAATCTTTCCCTCATTTTTTTCTGCATGTATTTATAAAATTAAACATGAAACAAAATTGGGGTCATGTGATAAATGCTGTTTTGTCATGTGCTGTTTTAAATTTGGGATGAGTTTATAGTAGCTCTATTCGCGTGACTATAAATGGCGGCACCAATTTTTCTTTTGAGTGGATAGTTCATGCCTTACGTGAGCATTCTGATATTTTGGACATGTAGGTTGTTTCCAGTTTATTGCTAATTTAAGTAACAGCTGCAGCAGAATTCCTTGAAAGAATCCTTTTGTTCCTATTTGGCTGCTTTCTGAGGCTATGTTAGGTCTTGGGCATTGCCCTCCATGAGGTGTGCACCAGTCTGTTTTCCCACCGGAAGTCTATAGGACTGTTCATTTTTCACTTCTTCGCCTGCACCAGGGACTGTCATTTTTATAAAAACCCTGAAACCCTTCTTGCTAATTATGATCTTTGATGATGGCAGTACTTCAGGGAGGCTGAGTGGGTGGTGGTACGAAGGCTTTGTTGGATGTGTATCGAAATGGAGAAAGGGAGCAGTCAGGGGTGGGGGCTCCACCTTGCTGTGACTCCAAGCATGGGAGAGATGGAAAAGGAAATCATTTCAAAGAGAATAAAGAATGCTTAGTGACTGACTGGCAGGCCGAACAGGAGGGCATCCAAAGCTTCGGTTCCAGGAAAATGGGAGGGTTGGCTCGCTGTCAGCCGCCTGGCCGTCTGATGGGGGATCATTTCAAGGGTTTCACCGCTTTCTCGTAGACGCTAGCGTTTGGAGAGTAACCGGGGAGTTTCGGGTTTTCACTTCTGAGGTCTCCAGGGCTGCCGTCGTGTTCTGCAGCCGCACGCTGGACGTGGTGGCCGCACCCAGAGCCCGGAGCAGCTCTGTCTTTACAGACTTCAAGCCGGGACTCAGTGGCCACCGTCAGGGGGTCAGAGGTGGGGAACACGAAGGGATTTGAGTGGGTCATTGGAAGGATTGTTAATGAGGGAGAAGAGAGAAATAGCACTGACGACGAGAGGGGAGTGGGGCAAAGGAAAACCATTTCCAAGTCCGATGGGGTCGGGGGAGCTGCCCCTGGAATGAGTCCTGCGTCACTGGTGCGGGAGAGGGGCGAGGAGGCCTTGGAGAGCAGAATTGGGGAAGGACGTTCTGCGACATCCTTCTGAAACGGCCTCTGCCCTGGGCCGTTCAGAACTTCTGATATGCGTTTCGTGGCACACACAGTACTTTTCATGAATATTTAACTGTTCAGAGGATTAAACTTTTCATTTGTATAATAAAATTAAGATTAAAAAATCTAAAATATTTTGAGGTACTGCCTTAAAACTAGGGCCACCTGGGATTTTGTTTCACATTTTTATTGTTCAAAGAATGTACTAACTGTGAGATAAAGTCCTGCATTTTTATATATTTATAATATGGATGCATTAATCAGGTCCAACTATATCTCTTGATCACAGTAGAATAATTTAAATATCCAGTGTATTAAAAGCTTAGATTTTGCTTTGATTTTAGTTTTGTATGAGAATGTGTGACGGACTTTTCTTTCTTTCTTCCTCTGAATGATCAGTTAGTGGCTGGTTAATGTTTGTGCTCTATACTCAGGGCACATTTTTTAATGTTGCTGGCATGCCTGTCAACACCTATTTTCTGCTGCATTAGAAGTTCCAGATTTTGAATTTTCTAGTTTTTCTTGAAAACATACAGTTCCCCCAGTCATATTCTCTCTTTTCCCAGGAGTGCTTTAACATTTTCCCTGTGAATAGATGACCCAAGTAGAGATTTGCTCCTGACCCTGACCCTGACCCTGACCCTAGCTGTTGAGTTTTTCTCCTGTATTATTATTTTTCATTATTATTACTCTTTACCCTTTTTAACCTTTAGCTTTGGGGGAGCATTTTTGCTTTGTTAACCCGTCTTATATACGTTTCATTCACGACAGTCTTTATATAAACTTTTTTCTTTTTTTCCTGAGGAGGACTGGGGGACCTGGAGGAGGAGGTTCTCTTGGGCCTTGCACGGGTCACCGCCCCCAGCCGGTCCCCACCGGGGCCGCTGTGCTGACTGTGGAGGCTTGCTTCCACCGGGAGCAATAGTGGGTACACTTTAGGTGACCCCCTGAGGTCAGGTCTCTGCAGAGTGGGCGAGAGAAGATTCTGTTCTGTTCTGGAGAACTCATGTCCCGGAGACCTCGCAGGACAGGATGGTCAGCGGGAGGGTGGACAGCACCCCTACCCCGCAGCCCCCCTGGAGGGCAGGGCGCCTGGCGGGACCCCTGTCCAGGGCCAGGGGCACCTGCAAGTCCCGGACGCCCGAGCGAGGAGCGTGGGGGCCGGGGGAAGTGCGCCGAGCTGACCGCAGGGGCGTCCAGGCGGAGGAGCGGCCCGCGGGGCGGGGAAGAGAGCGCGTGGGCTCCGGCCCGCGTGTCCCCTGGCGGCCCCGCGTGTCCCCTGCGCCCCTCGCTCTCTCGGCGCGCCTGCGGGTGCCGGCTAGCGACAGCCTCTCTGTAAGGGTGCGCTGCGCGTCCTCTGCGGGGCTGGCGACACTGCGCGTGGGGCTGAGCCTGCGTTTCCCGGGCGGGTGACGTGGGTCGGTAGTCCCTCCGGCGTGGGCAGCCTCCCGGGGAGCAGCGCGGCCGGGCTTGTCTGCCTTTTTCTGGTCAGTATGTAAGAGCTTTCACCTGCTCTGGATGAGTCCTTTCGGGATTTAGCCTTGTAGACAGCTTCTTCCACCTGGCTGCTTCCTCCCTTCTCTCACTGGTGTCCTGGATGAACAGGACCTGCTGTCTTAATTTCTGTTTGCTCGCCGGGGCACAGGGCCCTGGGTCTCGGCCGCGGCGCGTGCGGCTGGCTCCCTGGCCCGGGCTGAGCCCGCCGCTGCTCTGGGAGCATCATTTTGGAGCATGAGTGACACTGGTGACTGAATTTATTTTAAGCGATGGAAAGAGGTTTGGCCGTTCCTCTGACGGGTTCTCTGACGGTAAGAACAGTTATTCTGGTTGTGCTGCTAGTAATATATTGCCTTAGAATGTCCCTTCCTCTAGGATGGCTGAAATACCATATTAAATGTCTTTCTATTTCTCTGAAACCTTGGACATCTCTCTTTGGTCAATATTAGTCTATAAGGAGGTCAGTTTGACCAAATCTTGAATAATATGAGAAAAAAAAACCAAAAAACTGACAGAACTCTTTGAACAATTCTGCTAAAAAACTAAAAGCGTCACAAGGCGGTTCCCATGAGAGGGCGTCCAGACATCTGTCTTCATGTCTAGTTTAAGCTGCTGTTTACTTATTATTGTGATTCTACTTGTTTTTCAAACAAGAAACGTTCTGTCGTGTGATTTATTCATGCTGTTGGCTCTTAATTATTTTCGGCATTACTGTCTGTATAATATTTTGTTAGACTTTAATGTTTCACATAAGCTCTTTTTATCTTCCATTTTGGACATTCCTTATTGTGGTACCCTTTCTTGAGGTATTATGAGAGAACAAGAAGTCCTCTGAAAGAGCATGAAGAAAATCAATGTTAAGACTATTTACAGAGTTCTGCAAGTCCCTGTTACTTGTGGATTACAAAGTGGGAACATTCAGCTTCAAAGCACATCTGGCTGCTGTTATAAAATCAGAAAATAGATTGCTTATTTCCCTCAGACAAACTCAAGAACATGCTTTCCTATGAATAATTCTCACTCCGTGTTAAAAGTGGGTATGAGACAATGTACTGTAAATGAATAAGAACAACAGAAGATTTGCGCTTGTTCACAGCATTGCTTTTAAATATTAGAATAGACTTTTTGTCAACTTAAGAAAGGAAATTTATGATAACACGATGAGTCTTAACTTCTGTATTTAATCATTTCTAAAGATGAAGAAGATGAAATAGGAGTTATTTCTGCATAGTTGAAAGGCTACTTTGTAATTAGCTAAACCAATATTTTGTACCCTGCTTATAAATGTAGAGCTGGGTAAAAATAAGTCACAAATGGTTTTCTTGGCTTTTGGGTTTAAATTTTAAGCTTAATTAGAGCTTGAGCATCTTTGAGAATTCTCTGTTTTTCTCTTCCTTTATTTTTCCCCTTGGACTTAATTCTGCTTCCTGAATTAGGGTTTTATGTGCATGTGTCTTTAAAGAACTTACTTTCTATGCTGGTTTTCTCCATTCCAAAAATAGAGAATGGTTACTTACTTTTCATATATATACCTTCAGACAATAAATATTTATTGAGTGTACTTTCCTGCTTGCTAGAAATTGGCTGCCTCTATTTTTCAAAAAGCTGTGTATATATAGTACCATGTTGTTTACTAAAGACTATGCCTCTTTCTCTGGTATGATATTTAAGCAAACTTTATTATTATCTTTATTTAATAATGTTTCCCAAAGTAAATGTACTAAGTCATACACCCAACAGTAGGCCCCACATTTGCAACACTTTTATTATCAAATTTTTAATTTTTGTTTTTTAACTTAATTTATTTATTAAAACTTATTTATTTATTTAAAAACTCATTTACTGACTATCCCAGAGCCTTTGACTGTGTAGATCACAACATACTGTGGAAAATTCTTAAAGATATGTGAATGCCAGACCACCTGACCTGCCTCCTGAGAAATCTGTATGCAGGTCAAGAAGCAACAGTTAGAACTGGACATGGAACAACAGACTGGTTCCAGATTGGGAAAGGAGTACATCAAGGCTATATATTGTCACCCTGCTTATTTAACTTCTATGCAGAGTACATTATGTGAAATGCCGGGCTAGAAGAAGCACAAGCTGGAATCAGGATTGCCATGAGAAATATCAATAGCCTCAGATACGCAGATGACACCACCCTTATGGCAGAAAGTGAAGAGGACCTCAAGAGCCTCTTGATGAAAGTGAAAGAGGAGAGTGAAAGGATTGGCTTAAAACTCAACATTCAGAAAACTAAGATCATGGCATTTGGTCCCATCACTTCATGGCAAATAGATGGGGAAACAATGGGAACAGTGACAGATTTTATTTTGGGGGGCTCCAAAATTACTATGGACGGTGACTGCAATCATGAAATTAAAAGATTCTTGCTCCTTGGAAGAAAAGCTATGGCCAACCTAGACAGCATGTTAAAAAGCAGAGACATTACTTTGCCAGCAAAGGTCTGTCTAGTCAAGGCTATGGTTTTTCCAGTGGTCATGTATGGATGTGAGAGCTGGACCATAGAGAAAGCTGAGCGCCAAAGAACTGATGTTTTTGAACCGTGGTGTTGGAGGAGACTCCTGAGATTTCCGTGGACTGCAAGGAGATCAAGTCAGTCAGACCTCAGGGAAATCAGTCCTATATACTGGAAGGGCTGCTGTGGAAGCTGAAGCTCCAATACTTTGGCCACCTGATGCAAAGAACTGACTCACTGGAAAAGACCCTGATGCTGGGAAATACTGAAGGCGGGAGGAGAAGGGGGTGACAGGGGATGAGATGGTTGGATGGCATCACCGACTTGATGGGCATGAATTTGAGCAAGCTCCAGGAGTTGGTGATGGACAGGGAAGCCTGGTGTGCTGTAGTCCATGGGGTCACAAAGAGGTGGACACGACTGAGCGACTGAACTGAACTGATTTACTTAAAATTTTTTCCTTGGAGTCTGGCTGAGTTGCAACGTTGTATTACTTTCTGCTGTATAGCAANACCTCAGGGAAATCAGTCCTATATACTGGAAGGGCTGCTGTGGAAGCTGAAGCTCCAATACTTTGGCCACCTGATGCAAAGAACTGACTCACTGGAAAAGACCCTGATGCTGGGAAATACTGAAGGCGGGAGGAGAAGGGGGTGACAGGGGATGAGATGGTTGGATGGCATCACCGACTTGATGGGCATGAATTTGAGCAAGCTCCAGGAGTTGGTGATGGACAGGGAAGCCTGGTGTGCTGTAGTCCATGGGGTCACAAAGAGGTGGACACGACTGAGCGACTGAACTGAACTGATTTACTTAAAATTTTTTCCTTGGAGTCTAGCTGAGTTGCAACGTTGTATTACTTTCTGCTGTATAGCAAAGTGAGTCAGTTACACCTACACACGTATCCACTCTTTCTAAGCTTCCTTTCCCGTCTGGGTCATTACAGAGTCTGGAGGAGAATCCCCGGTGCTATGCCGTAGGTGGTTATTATTCATCTGTTTTATGTGTGTGATGTGATTCAGTTGCTAAGTCGTGTCTGACTCTTGCGACCCCATGCACTGGTAGCCTGCCAGGCTCCTCTGTCCATGGGGCTCTCCAGGCGAGAGGACTGGAGTGGGTTGCCATTTCCTTCTCCAGCGGATCTTTCCGATCCAGGAGTCAAACCTGGGTCTCCTGCGTTGCAGGCAGAGTCTTTACCAGGTGAGCTGCGTTTCTGTATATAGCGATGTGTATATGTCAGTTCCGGTCTCCCAAGTTATCCTTTTCCCCCCACCCCCAAGTGAAGTGAAGTCGCTCAGTTGTGTCCGACTCTTTGCGACCCCATGGACTGTAGCCCAGCAGGCTCCTCCGTCCATGGGGCTCTCCAGGCGAGAGGACTGGAGTGGGTGGTCGCCACTTCCTTCTCCAGGGGGTCTTCCCCACCCAGGGATCGAGCTCAGACCTCCCGCATTGCAGGCAGGTGCTTTAACCTCTGAGCCACCAGGGACCCTCTGGTATCCCATAAATTTGTTTTCTATAACTGTATGTNAGTGGGTGGTCACCATTTCCTTCTCCAGCGGATCCTCCCCACCCAGGGATCAAGCTCAGACCTCCCGCATTGCAGGCAGGTGCTTTAACCTCTGAGCCACCAGGGACCCTCTGGTATCCCATAAATTTGTTTTCTATAACTGTATGTCAAATTTTTAATGTATGCCTATCTGGTGGCTGTAAAATACCATCTCTTGTGGTATTACTTTACATTTTTCATAGTCCTAAATAGTTTAAGCGGGTTTTCATATGCTTATGTCATTCAGATCTCCAAATCTGCCTGGGGGTGTGGTGATAAAATTGAGACTTGAAGGATGCTGGGTGTGTGCTTACAGGAACTGGAGCGGGGTGGGCAGCGGTAGAGAGGCACAGGAGGCCTGCCGTGTCCAGGTGATGAGAGTCCTTCAGGACCTGGGGGTGAACTGTGAGGTGAGCAGGAGTAGGGGAAGGCCAGGGCCTCGGCTGAGCGAGGATCACTCAAGGGGGTGTGTGTGCAAAGGCAGATACGCTTTATGTTTTATTTGTTAGTGGGCCACTAGAAGGATATCATGCGGTACGTATTCTAAGAAACATGCTAAAGATTAAGACATACGGAAGACATTTTCATTATCGTTTAATTAATGCTCAAGTATTAATGTCTTTATTCTAACATTTCAGATAGAAAACCCTCGATACCTGAGACAGAAGCCCATCCCAGTTACTCTGGTAAGTGAGAATCGCCCTGCGCTCTCCCTGTGGGCGGATGTCTTAAAATAATTGTTTAGTTGTTTACAGAAAGTAATGCCAGTCCACGTCATGAAGTACAGCATCTTGTTAATCCTATCACTTGGAAGTGAATACATCACTTTTTTTCCTCCAGTGTTTCTGTTACTTTGGCATGAACTTCAGGCAGCTTAGAGTTTACTTTTGGCTGCACCAGGCCTGAAAAGTATTGAATGGCTCTTCCTCATTCAACAGATGACTCCGAAATTCAGCCTGAGGAAGTCCAGCAGTCTCCACGATGACCAGTTACTCTCCCACCTGCACGAGAAGGAGGTAGGATCACAGTGTTGCTGGCGTATCTGATCTGTGCACGCAGTTTCGTGTTTTGTGTGACAGGAGTTTTCAGGCCCTAGCAGAGTAACGGATGCCTGGCAGGAAGAGGCTGTTGGTGCAGACATGGAGCTCTGGTGCCGGCAAAGGCAGGTGTCCGTTCTGTTCTCGCTGACGCTGGAGAGCAGGTGCTTCGGAGGGCGTGTTCGTCTCTGCTGTACAGCAGAGTGATTCCCAGACAGGCGTATACACGTCGCCCCTCTTTCTTGGGTTTCCTTCCCATTCGGGTCACCGCAGAGTGCGGAGCCGAGGTCCCTGTGCCGTGCAGCAGGTTCTCATCAGTCACCCATTTCATACACGGGGTCGGTAGTGTGTGCGCGTCAGTGCTGGCCTTCCAGCTCTCCCGTCCCTCTCGGGCTCAGCCTGCTGCAGGGGCGGCCGCTGCGCCCAGTGGCTGAGGGGTCCCTTTAGAGCTCCCACTCGAGGCCTGTGGGCTTTTCTTTCTTGCTGCACGGCTCGTGCTTTTAGAAAAGCCTGTTGAGATAAAAAGTGTTGCACTCCACAGAAGCTTTTTGAGGGCAATACTTACCTTCAGATGGACCTTCTTTGAAATTCTTGTTCTGAAATTCTTTCTTTCCTTTTAAGAAATTGTCACTTGTTTTTACACATCACTCCAAGTCATTACCAACCATTTTCCCTGTTACTGTTCAGACTGCTTACCATAGAATAGTTCCCTCCTGTCTTTTTGAAGGTTTTTCTGGTCTTTTGTGACACGTATTCTTATTCTTCATGGTTGCACCTTGGGTTAGGGCTGAGCACCCCAATGCTCCCCACATACATGCTGAAAGAGAGGATACCTAAAAGTGTCCTGTGTTGCACCAGAGATTCATTTCTAAATGTGTGTGGCTTTTTTTTTTTCTGTACCCTTATGTTTTTATTTTTCTTTTTGGTGTACTGGTAAAAATATTTGTGGGATCATTGAGAAGTTTGCATGTAAACATCAACTTACAGCATATCTTAAAATACACCCAGTGTATATTTTGACTAAAATAACCCTTTGTGTAGCTACATAGTTGTTTCTGACTATTTTGGGTGAAATTTTTGGTCTTTCTTTTTGTCTCCTAAAATATTTAAGAGTATATGCTGGCTGAGTTGCTCCAGTGTGAGAACTTAAGTTTCTTTTAAAGTAGTACCTGTGATTATAGAATAATTTGGGATGTTTATTAAATAAATTTTGTAAAATTAAATAAAATAAAGGTTTTTTATTGCCCAGAGGGAGAAGAAATTTTGTAGAATACAGACATATATAAAGAAGGAAATAAAATCACCTATGCATTTAATATATAGAAATGAAAAAGTAGCATTGTGTTGACTTTGATTCTTTTTTTAACATATTCTACAGAATACATGTTATTTTTCTCTAGAAAATTGAGATGATATAATTTGAGTATTCTTTGTATAACTTGAGTATTTTATGCTACTAAATATTGTTCCTAAGCATCTGTTTATTTATTTTTGATGTCCATTCTTTTATTTCTCATATGTGTTTAACATGAGATACACACGTCTTTACATGTAAAATTTAGTAACACCAGAACACATTCCTGCCTATTTTTGGCTACAAGCAAATATTGTGAATTATCTCTCTGGCTTTCTCCAGAAAGTTGTTGTTCAGCTGCTAAGTCGCGTCTCTTTCTGCCCCCGTGGACTGCAGCACACCAGTCCTTTCTTGTCTCCCGTTTTCTCCAGGAGTGTGCTCCAGTTCATGTCAACTGAGCTGGTGATGTCATCCAGCCATCTCACCCTCTTCTCTGTTTGCTGTCAGCCTTTCCCAGCATCAGGGTCTTTTCAGGGACTTGGCTGTTGGCATCAGGTGGCTAAAGTACTGGCACTTCAGCTTCAGCATCAGTCCTTCCAGTGAATGTTCAGGGCTGTGCCCTTCAGGATTCCCTGATTCGACCTTCTTGCTGTCCAAGCATTTGTTTTTAATGGCTGTATCATATTCTATATTATAGAATTATCCCCAGTTAATTTGACATATCCCTGTTGTTCAGTTTAGTTCAGTTCAGTCGCTCAGTCATGTCCGACTCTTTGCGACCCCATGAATCGCAGCACACCAGGCCTCCCTGTCCATCACCAACTCTGGAGTTCACTCAGACTCCCGTCCATCGAGTCCGTGATGCCATCCAGCCATCTCATCCTCTGTCGTCCCCTTCTCCTCCTGCCCCCAATCCCTCCCAGCATCAGAGTCTTTTCCAACGAGTCAACTCTGTGCATGAGGTGGCCAGAGTACTGGAGTTTCAGCTTTAGCATCATTCCTTCCAAAGAAATCCCAGGGCTGATCTCCTTCAGAATGGACTGGTTGGATCTCCTTGCAGTCCAAGGGACTCTCAAGAGTCTTCTCCAACACCACAGTTCAAAAGCATCAACTCTTCGGTGCTCAGCCTTCTTGATGACACCACCCTTATGGCAGAAAGTGAAGAGGAGCTAAAAAGTGTCTTGATGAAAGTAACAGAAGAGAGCGAAAAAGTTGGCTTAAAGCTCAACATTCAGAAAACGAAGATCATGGCATCTGGTCCCATCACTTCATGGGAAATAGATGGGGAAACAGTGGAAACAGCGTCAGACTTTATTTTTCCGGGCTCCAAAATCACTGCAGGTGGTGACCGCAGCCATGAAATTAAAAGTCGCTTACTCCTTGGAAGAAAAGTTATGACCAACCTAGACAGTATATTCAAAAGCAGAGACACTACTTTGCCGACTAAGGTCCGTCTAGTCAAGGTGCCTGAATAGGTGGATAAATTTTAAAAGTCCATTTGAAAAAAAAGAGTTAAAAACAAGAAAATATCGATCCTCCTGCTTCACTGTTTCTGCTGGTTTTCCAGAGATAGTTTTCTAGCTTGGACTTCTCCCTGCGCTTAGACGCCCAGCTGCGCTGCGATGCGGTTGGCCATCCTTGAGAAGGGCGGCCTTAGGTCCACTGGCTGACGTCACTTTTCTTAGATGCTTACTTGTGGGCCCAAGAGTGGCGGCTTTTCTGTTTTGAAATTCAGCAGCCTCTCGCACACCCAGGTTGGACAACCCTGAGGTGTCTTGTGTGTGTTCTCCTCCAAAAATGCTTTCGCTGTTGCTGGGTCATGTTGTAAAATTAAGAAATAGTTTTGTTCAAGTTATGTTTATTTTAAAATTAAATAGTAAATATTAAAATTAAATAGTAATATTTATTCTCACAACATCTGATCATTCTTCAAGGTAATCATTGATAAACTTTAATACGTATTTTTAAAAGTTTAAAAATACAAATAACATACTAGATCATACTCTACAGTTTCATTTTGCTTTTTAAATTCAAACATGATTCTGATGGTTTTTGTATCAGTAGCGTGGCTTAGTCCTTTTAAATAGTTGCACTGTATTTTGTTTTATTGATGGCCCATGTTTTGTTACTGGAGATTGCTACTGAGGGATGTAGGTTATGAAGAATATTTTGCTACAACAAGCCGTGTTTCAAGAATATCCCTGTGTACAGTTGTATGTATTGCACCTTTATTCTTAGACGATAAATTCTGTGAAATCTAATTGCTCAAGGTTTCACATTTCAATTTTTTACTGATATTGACAGATTGCCCTGAAAATGGTGCTGTGTCTGCCTCGGGCTATAGGCATTGGTGAGAGTGGAGAGTGCTGGCCGGTGGCCGTGAGTGTTCCTGTCTGGAGTTTGGCCAGCCTCCTGAGTTAGACTGGGGTGATGCTGCGCGGTTCTCTGGTGTGTTGACAGACACCCAGTTGCGTCCTCTGAGTGGAGGAGTGTTATAGGTCAGGTCTATTTATACTCGCACCAACAGTGCGTGAGCAGGTCTGCCTTCCCATTTAATCAGCAACACTGAATCATAAACATTTTTATTATCTGTGAGACAAAAAATGGTATCTTGTTTTAATATTTGCATTGCTTTTATTAAACAGCCCACTTCTGATTCATGGCTCAGAGGTTAAAGCGTCTGCCTGCAATGCCGGAGACCCGGGTTCGATCCCTGGGTTGGGAAGATCCCCTGGAGAAGGAAATGGCGACCCACTCCAGTATTCTTGCCTGGAGAACTCCATGGACAGAGGAGCCTGGTGGGCTACAGTCTATGGGGTCACAAAGAGTCAGACACTTCTTGTTTTGATATTTGCATTGCTTTTATTGTGTGAGAGCGAGCGTATTTTTGCCTGTCTACTGTCTTCTTAATTTCGCTTTTGTGAACTGTCCTTTATTATGCTCTTCCTTATTGTTGTTAAACTGTTTATCTTCATTGTGATTCATCAGCAGTTTGTATATTAAGGAACTCAGGTCTCTGTCACATATCTTACAGGTATTTTTCTCTGTATGTCTTTTGATTTATTTCTGTCTTTTTTTTTAACATATAGAAGTTTTCTTTTCAGTAGGTGGCTCTATCAGTCTTTTCTCTATGGCTTTAGGTTTTTGTATTGTGTAGAAAAGATTTCTTATTCCAAGATTATGAAAAAATTAATTCATATTTTTGTCTCTTAAAATCTCATCTTTGTATTTAAATCTCAGGTCCATTTCACAGGGTTTTACTCTTGAGTAGTGATGATAATCTAGATTAATCAGTTCTTAATGTTATAAAATAAAAACTTAGGAGGTTGAGTGCTTAAAGAATGCAGTAAGTGTGAAGTGAGTGACATGAAGTTCTCTATAGATTACAGAGTTTGTCTGCATTTAACACATGATTTAATTCTGTTGATGCTTTGGTGAGTTCTGAAATCTTTAATTAGCCTTTGGAAATTAAACTTTATAAAACGCGACTTCCATTTTAAGTTTATAATTGTGTAGAAGATACCTTAGATGTTAAATGAGTAATATTCACATTATTTTAATAGAGTTGAAGAACTGTAGTAGTTTTCTTTTGATTGGTAAAAACACACATATACATTATTTTAAGATAGAAATTTTGTTCAGCGTATGTGGCATTACGGAAAGACATGTTTGGTGACTGTGACCTTTTATTTTCACCTTAGCCTGTCATTCACAAACATGCTTGGACTTGTCTGCCTTTGTAATTGTTAACACATTTCCTGTGATATCCACATCACAGGACTGTGTGACCTTGAGCACCATCAAGCAGTATGCTTCTTTTTTTTAATTTTTTTAGTATTCTTAAAAAAGATTTCTGATATAGATTAAGACATTTGGAAAACCGTTGTCACTGAAAATGAAAGGAGAGAACACAACCAGAGGAGATCAGTTTTCAGAGCAACTATCAGTTTTCAGAGAACAGATGGCAGAAATTGCCCTTTTCGTGAAACAGAGTGGAGCATTTCCTTTGAACTTCACCTCCACCGACAGTGAATGTCTCCACCCGTTGCCTGAAAGGCTGTCTTGCTTCCTTCTTACACGTAATGCCAGTTAGGCATTTTTCCCTTTTGCAAATCTCCTGTAAAATGTAGAATTTAAATAAATCCAAATGACAAAATCTGCAGTCATTGATGTAATAAATGAGAGAATTTATATTTTAAAGCATTTCTTATGAACAGAGCATTCAGAGACTCACAGTCTTACAAGATGTAATAATTATTCAAAGGAAAACCGTCGTGGACCACATGCAGGCAAGGGTTAGATCCTGACCAAGACGCCGGCCGCCTGCCGTCCACCTTCTCAGTCCTGCTCTCACCCACCTCCCCAGCAATAACCGCCATCCCCACGTCTCTCATCGTTTCCCTCCTTTGCTTTTTAAGTTGACTCTGCTCCCCGTGCCTGCCTTCTTAAGAATGAAAATAGTTTTGTTTGGTGGATTTTAAACTTCCTTTAAATAAAACTAAACTTCTCTGCTCAGTGGTATGTGGGTGGCACTCCTGTTAGGCATTTAGCTGGAGCTGGCTTCATTTGCGGTAGTTTCTATCAAATGAATCTGCCACACTGTCTTGCCATTGTGTCGATGAATCTGTTCTGATTTTTGACCTTTACAAACAGTAGCCCTGTGAACAGTCTTGCGTGTGTCTCCTGACACACGCACAGGAGTTTCTTCAGGGCAGTGGTTCTCAGAGTGTGGGCCGTGAACCCTGTGATCCCTAAGATCCGGGAGGTCATGAGGTCTAAATCATTTTTCCAGTAATTAAAAAATTTTTTTACTGTACTTACATTTGCATTGACTTTGCACAGAGAGTGTTGGGTAAAACTGTGTTCTGGCCCACAGCAAGGCAGTGGCACCAGCTGGCACCCGCCGGCGAGGTCTTCATTGCCACCTGCTCCCAGGGAGGAAATTACCAATCTTACTTAAGAGTGTCCTCAGTGAAGCAAGTAGAAAATTATTAATTTTACTAAACCTTGTAACTCAAATACACATCTTCTGGCTAGCTGAGTGACGAGTAGAACTGTGTGTAGAGGGCTTAGGGGGCGCATCCAGGCGTGTGTGGAGCGCCAGAAGGAAGACCCCCTGCGCCTCCTCAGTGATGAACCGATAGCGCCTGCCTGTGGGATGTCATTTTCACTTGATGAAATGACTGACAGACAAAATATGGTTATTCAGACTTGGTTATTGGGAGACATTTTCTGGAAAGTGAACAAATTGAGCCTGTCACTTTAAGCAAAACAACTGACCATATTTACTGCTAATGATAGAATCTGACCTTTTAATACAAATTAGAATTTTGGCAACCCTGTATCAGTCACTGTGAGCTTGAAAACTTTCCAATACTAAGACTTTTCCGATGAGATTGGTGGTAATATTAACCAGTGTGAGGTTTTGATATTATGTAATGAAATGTTCAGCATTTGGAAATCTCTGCACCTCACTGAACTGGTCTTTTCCAAATGAGTAATGCATGATGTTATGGCACCAGACACGAGCAGAAGAGCCATTCCAAGTTCAGGACAGAGCAACAGACCTGCTGTGACAGTGGAAAGCCTGCGTCCACTTACCGAGTCCACGTGACTTAGAAAACTTAGCGCTTGTGAGTGTTGGTTTACTTAAAAGGAATATCTACAGGTGTCAAAAAGGGGATTAACATGCTCCACTTTACAACTACGTATTTACGTAAGGACCCATTTAAGGAAGAACTGTGTTCCAGTATTACATGTCACACAGATTCTCTGAGATAATAGAGGGGGATGCTCTTTTCAGCTGCTTTTATGAGGCAGACACAACACAGTTAGAACCAAGAACATTTCAAGAAAAAAATTAAATCCCCTTAAAAATAAAAACACAGTGACAAAGTTCATTGTCAATACATTGAGAAAAGACTTATTTAATGAATGATGCCGGTACAGCTTTCAGTTACTTGAAGGAAGGTAAAGTTGGGTCCTTTCCTCTAGAAACAAAAATAAACAAAAATTCTGGATGTACCTAAAGCTTAACCTATTAACACCCAGACAAAAAGTTTCAAAACAACAAAAATCTTGACATCAGGTCTTTCTTACTCAAAAACCTTTCCAAACTCAGAATGAATAAAAGAAATGATAGAAATACTTGACTCAAGTGACATAAAGAATTTGTAAGGTTAAAAAAATATATAAGAAACAAAATCAATTGAAAAATAATCGATTTGGGGAAAATATTAGAGACAGACTGTGAAAATTAATAGATTAAATTAAATTAATAGATAATAGATAAAACCTGCATGCCAGGCTTTACTGATCCACAGACAGGAATGTGGATGGGAGTTGTGAAAGGGCCTTCATGGAAGACCAGATTCAGAGGGCCCCAAAGATGCGACAGATTTACATCCTGAATGTTCATTGGAAGGACTGATGCTCAAGCTGAAACTCCAGTACTTCGGCCACCTGATGCGAAGACCTGACTCACTGGAGAAGACCGTGAGGCTGGGAAAGACTGAAGGCAGGAGGAGAAGGGGACGACGAGGATGCGATGGTTGGACGGCATCGATGGACATGAGTTTGAGCAAGCTCCAAGGGTTGGTGACGGACAGGGAAGCCTGGCGTGCTGCAGTCCGTGGGGTCGCAAAGAGCCGGGCGCGACTGGGCGCCTGGACTGAGCCCCCCGAAACGCGTGACCAGGGGCCAGCTCGCAGTGGTTGGCAGGGAAACGCACGTGAGGGGCGCGGTGAGGCGCCCACTCTTCGGCAGCTGTGTGAGTTTGCCCCTGGCAGAGGGCAGAATGTATCTAGATGATGCGAGTCGTCGCCCGGTCCTTTGAGAGCCCACCCTGTAGAAAGCCAGGCCCGGGTGTGCTGGGTGCATGTGCCTTGCAGGGCTGTGTGTAGTGGAGGCTGCGCAGTGGCTGCATGGAGAAGAGTAGGCGAGCAGATTTTATTTTCTCCTCATGAAGGAAAAGTTGGTAACTACTTAAAAAATGAGTAAGAACTAGAGCAAGTGTCTTCAGAGGGATTTCCATGAGATATTGTTCAGAGAGAGAGACAAGGTGTGGAAAACACGCATTTTTGTGTGCGAGGCATTCGCGATGAAAGGCTGCATGCTGCTGGGGGCGCAGCAGTGCAGAGGAGAGGGCCCGCCTGGCACCCCTGCGGCGGCGCGGGCCGGTGGGCAGCGCGCTGGGGGCCCGGCCGGCGGGCAGCCTGGCCGTCCTCAGCTCACAGCTTCGGCCTCTGCGCCTGAGGTCTCCGTTACTCACCCTGCAGAGAGAGAGAGAGGGTGAAAGCCGCTTCTGGGAGAGCTCTCCATCGCAGCGGCCTGCAGCCCCTCCGCCTGCCCGCCCGCACCCAGCCCAGCCGCTGCCCTCAGTGGCCAAGGCGCGGGGAGAGGAGAAACCCGGGGCCCTCCTGGCCTGTGCCGCACGGTGCCCGGTGCTCACTTCTCAGAGACCCTTTCGGGGAGCGGTGTGGGCTGAGCATCACTGATGAGCCTGTGTTCTTTAGCCTGTAGAATGAGGTTTGTTCAGAAGACTTTTAGGCAGCTTGGAGGTGGCCACAGAGTACACCCAGTGTATGAGTGTGGGCGGTGTGATTGCTGGACTCGTGACTGTAAGGTGGACGTGGAAAATGATGCTCTCTTTTTTCATACAGGAGTTTATTTTAACTTAACTGTGCACTTTTGAAAAATGGAAAAGTAAATTAATAACATCTTTAAAATATTTTCCTTGAAGTTGGACATGAAAACAAAGCTGATGGAAGCTAAATATCATGAAGAGAAACTTAAACTGCAGCAGAAACACGATGCTGATGTTCAGAAGGTAGGGTGTGTACAGTTTATTATTTTTTTAGAATTGAGTATTTGAAATATTCTAGGTCTCATGACCATCCATCCATTTATTATATTTATGTGCTTATGAGAGTCTAACATAAATGGGACTTACTAAATTAATATCCTAGCAAAGCTGATCTTTAAACTTCATTTGCTAAAAAAATGTGTTTATGTGAGTCCTTATGGTTTACATGGTCTTCAAGTTCTCCTCTATTTCTTCTTACAGCCTTTACCTTCTGTCATTGCTTTTCATTACGGTTGAAATGAAGCACCAGCTGTAAATACTAGAGTTTGTTCTGGTCGCATGTCCTCTCAGTCCTCTGGCAAGTGCAGTCTCCTTTCTAATTTAAAAAGGAATCTTGAGCTTAGTTCTCTCTGGTGTAGCCTGCATGCGCCGAGAGGCTGGTGTTGGCTTTCTTTCAATAGCTCGTTGGGAGTTATGCCTTCCAGTATTTCAATTTGTACTTTATAATTTTTCTTCTTAATGGGCACAGCAAAAATCATCAATCTATAGTTATTCTACCTTATAATTGTATAACTGTATTTTAGTACTGCTTTTAAAAATGTAGTGATACATAATTTTAGTCTGTGAATTTGAAGCTCATGAGAATGGATCCAAATGGAAGCTTGGCATTGTCTGTTTCAAAACTAAGCCTGGGGTGCTNGTCCTCTCAGTCCTCTGGCAAGTGCAGTCTCCTTTCTAATTTAAAAAGGAATCTTGAGCTTAGTTCTCTCTGGTGTAGCCTGCATGCGCCGAGAGGCTGGTGTTGGCTTTCTTTCAATAGCTCGTTGGGAGTTATGCCTTCCAGTATTTCAATTTGTACTTTATAATTTTTCTTCTTAATGGGCACAGCAAAAATCATCAATCTATAGTTATTCTACCTTATAATTGTATAACTGTATTTTAGTACTGCTTTTAAAAATGTAGTGATACATAATTTTAGTCTGTGAATTTGAAGCTCATGAGAATGGATCCAAATGGTAGCTTGGCATTGTCTGTTTCAAAACTAAGCCTGGGGTGCTGCTCCCCAGAGTGAAGCGACAGAGCTGGAGGGAGGGAGCGGAGCCCAGAGCATCACGTGACCTGCTTCCGGCCCGCCCCGCCCCGCTTTCTTAAAGCTGGAAAAGGTAGTGTTTAGTCAGGCGCGTACTGGGCTCACCTTCTTGCAAAGCAACAAGAGGGGAACCACTGGTTGAAAATTAGAGAAAAACGATTGAATCCTTTGACGTTCCCCTTTTCCATTCATTCTTTAAAGGCAAATATTACTTTATGTTCTTACTAGAATTTTACCCAAGTATCAACGGTTAGATAAAAGCAGTTCTCTATCATAAATATGTTAGCGATTCAGTCATATAATTCTGTAATATCAATAGAGCATAATACATGTCTAAATTGAAAATTTAAAATATTGATGTGTAATATAAATAAATATAGAAATATATTTGGAAAAATGATGGTAATAGAGTCTGAAATAGGCTTTTTGGTATGTCTGTTGCAAAGCTCTATTCTAAGAAAAACATTTAATAGTAGGATCCTTTCCAGGAATTTCTCTTTTAAAATAAATTCTGCATGAAAAAAGAAAGCAGTGCAACTAGTTTGAAATGCCAGGTAAAATATAAATAAAATCCTTGGCCTCATGCCAGACTTTGAAAGCGTATCCATCAGTTTGCTGCATGTACGGCATTTTCTGCATGTTAGGAGGTGGGAAGGAATACAGCTGGGATTGTCCATCTCTCTGCACACACTCTTTCCCTGCTCTGCTTCTTTATGGGCATCAAACTGGCTCTGCTTACGTATCAGCTGCTCTTAGAGGTGGGACCCAAGCAATGAAAGGTGAAGGGAGATGCTGGCAGTGCACGAGCTGGGTCAGACATGGTGCGAACCTGTTTTCAAAAACTGAATTTGCCTGTACAGGAACATATCTCAGCCGTAAGGAAAGTGGATATTCATCCTTCTGCCTCAGTTGGGTTTTCCTTTTCCCCCTTGGTTAGACATTTCTTTACCCTGCTTGGTAACTTTCCTATACTTGGTTTTTCTCCAGTTTTTTTTTAAAGTATTGGGTGTATTTAGAAGTATTTAATGATCCATTTAAAAGCTTCTGAGAGTATAAGTTAATGATGTAAAATATTCACACACTTTTGGACACACTTTGAGCTGGCTTTTTTGATCCCAAGAGCAGAGATGTAGAAGAAGGCCGCTACACCCCATGTTCCCGTGTGTCTGGGCGCTTGTGGTTGTGTGTGGAAGGGACAGGAGGACCCCGTGGGGGCTCAGGGTGTGCTTATCTTCAGGCCCCTGCCCAGTGCTGGCTTCTCTCTGTGACCTGGTGACAGCGGCATCTGTGAGTCATGTTTCAGAGAGTCAGCTAACCTAGTGTTTACAGTCTCCTTAAGGATTGGCACATGGAAATTCAAAGCAGCATCTTTCTTTCAGTAATCAATTATTATAGTGTATTTAATGTCTTGTCAATGCACTGAAATATAATTTTTACATCTTTTTTGGGCGGAAGCCACTTAACAGGATTAGCTGAGATAGACTTAAAAGAATATTGTGCTCTTTTAAAAAATTATGTGTTCCATACGTAAAATACTGTAGTGTACTAAAATATTTTAAATTTGTTTACAGATTTTAGAGAGAAAGAATAATGAAATAGAAGAAATGAAAACTTTCTACAAAAAGAAACAAAATGAAACTGAAGAGACTATTAGAAAACTTGAGAAGAAAGGTGATGTTGTATATTGTTACATAAATCCTTTAATAACATTTCTACTTTATTTTAGTGCTTCTATAAGGGACAGTTTTATTTCTGACTGCAGTATGAGATAGGAAAGTTTGTATGGGTTTCCTTTGTGGATGTGCTGATGTGAACTTCTGTATGCCTTAAGAAAAACCTCTGTGTGTGTGTGTGTGTGTGTGTGTGTGTGGTAGCAGTGGTGGTTGGTTTGATTAAAGGTTTAGATGAGTCTGTAACTCACTCTTTCTTAACCCTCTCTCTTCGCTGGACTGGAGTGGCCACGGCTCAGCCTTAGGGTGGAACTTATGGTTTCCACAAGAGAGTCTAGAGCAGCTATTTGTCTTGGTCTGATAAAAATTCATTCCATTAAATGTCTACTTTATGCTTTATAATATATGCTATATTGTGATGGACGGAACATGTGAAAAATATTCTTCATTTATACTTTCATTATGAAGGAAAAGAAAACAGGAGATCCAGTGTTAAATTGATTATGACTGTTGGTCAAAATCGGAGAAGGCAATGGCACCCCACTCCAGTACTCTTGCCTGGAAAATCCCATGGATGGAGGAGGCTGGAAGGCTGCAGTGCATGGGGTCACTGAGGGTCAGACACGACTGAGCAACTTCACTTTCAGTTTTCACTTTTCATGCATTGGAGAAGGAAATGGCAACCCACTTCAGTGTTCTTGCTTGGAGAATCCCAGGGACAGGAGAGCCTAGTGGGCTGCCGTCTGTGGGCTCGCACAGAGTCAGACACGACTGAAGCAACTTAGCAGCAGCAGTAGGTCAAAACACTGAAAGGTAGTGAACAGTCTTAAGGAGAGTGTTGGAAATATTTGGGTAGGGGGAAAGAACTTTAAAAGTTTTGTGAGATTTAGTTAGTTGCAGAGGAGAGTTCCAGGTACTGGGGTGGGAATGCTGATGTTCGTAAACTGTGGGAAGGAAGATGCAAAACCGTTTATCTAGAGTGGAGATCCTCATGTTAAGAGAGAGACTGACAAAGACTAAGACTGACAAAGACTTGGTGTCATATGAGCATGACCTTGAATTTCAGTTTAGAAATTTCAGGTTTATCCTGTAGCTGCTGGAGAGTCAGGGAATGTTTTTTGAGAGGTGAGTTTTAGGACTGCATGTTTTCGGTGGAATAGCCTGGTAATATGGTGAAGCTGATTCCCAGTCTGTTATAACAGAGGCAGAATGGAGTAGAGGAGGGAGAGAGAGGGAAGGGGAGAGAGAGAGGAGAGAGGGGAGAAAGAAGGAGGAAGGGGGAAAGAGACCAAAGAGAGAGGAGAAAGAAGGGGAGAGGGAGG
>SJYB01006169.1:0-18980 GCA_006408585.1 Antidorcas marsupialis | reverse complement strand
TTATGACCAACCTAGACAGCATATTCAAAAGCAGAGATATTACTTTGCCAACAAAGGTCCGTCTAGTCAAGGCTGTGGTTTTTCCTGTAGTCATGTATGGATGTGAGAGTTGGACAGTGAAGAAAGCTGAGCACCAAAGAATTGATGCTTTTGAACTGTGGTGTTGGAGAAGACTCTTGAAAGTCCCTTGGACTGCAAGGAGATCCAGCCAGTCCATCCTAAAGGAAATCAGTCCTGAATGTTCACTGGAAGGACTGATGTTGGCCGCCTGATGCAGAGGGCTGACTCATTGGAAAAGACCCTGATGCTGGGAGAGATTGTGGGCAGGAGGAGAAGGTGACGACAGAGGAAGAGATGGCTGGATGGCGTCACCGACTCAATGGACATGAGTTTGGGTAAACTCCAGGAGTTGGTGATGGACAGGGAGGCCTGGCGTGCTGCAACTCATGGAGTCTCAGAGGTGGAGATGACTGCGTGACTGAACTGAACTGAACTGAAGATCAGAATTGGAGAAGGAAATGGCAGCCCACTCCAGTTCTCTTGCCTGGAAAATCCAATCGATGGAGGAGCCTGGTTAGCTGCCATCTGTGCACTGGAGAAAGAAATGGCAACCCACTCTAGTGTTCTTGCCTGGAGAATCCTAAGGACGGGGGAGCCCGGTGGGCTGCCATCTCTGGGGTTGCTTAGAGTCGGACACGACTGAAGCAACTTAGCAGCGTAGCAGCATGGGGCCGCACGGAGTGGGACATGACTAAAGTTACTAAGTCGCAGCAGCAGCAAGATCAGGATGGGCTTCCCTTCTAGCTCAGTTGGTAAAGAATCTGCCTGTAATGCAGGAGACATGGGTTCAGTTCCTAGGTCGGGAAGATCCCCTGGAGAAGGAAATGGCAACCCACTCCAGTATTCTTGACTGGAGAATCCCAGGGACGGAGGAGCCTGGTAGGTTCCTAGTCCACACGGTCACAAGAATCAGACACAACTTAGCGACTGAAACACAAGCACCAACACCAATGTCAGAATGGAAAAGCGTCCTGGGAGCAGAGGCTGAGGAAAAACACAGGAGACAGAGACGCAGGAGGCGGCCAAGGAGCAGGAGGGACAGGCCTTTTTGAAGAAATAATGTAACTTAATTTCTTGGAATTAAAGAAAAATGAAAAACACAGTGGGCTCAGATAATACCCCAAATACTCACATTGGCCACACTGGAGTGACACTTGACACGTAAAAAATCAAAAGTATCTGCTGAAGCTTTACGCCGCCTGGGTCTCCCTGGGCACCGTCTTCCGGCCCCGCTGCCCCGCACGGGCGCCTCCTGGTGCTGCTGTGCCGGCTTCTGGAATCTTGGACGAGGAGCAGCCAGTGCAGAAACCCCAGAGCTCGGACACACCTGCCCAGTTCAGAGCAGAGCCCAACCCTAGCCCTGTGAGCAGGGAGCAACGTGGACGGGGACTGTGTCCTGCACAGACCAGGGAAAACCTTGTGACTGAGGCTTTAAAAAAAACCAGCTTCATCGGTGCATGATTATAATTAGTGTACTGTAAGGCTCACCTGTTCTAAGGGTGCAGCTCCCTGGATGCTTGGCATCTTGTTGCATTTGAGGTGGACTGGGCACCTCAGAGTCGCTCCACCTGAGCGTCACTCCTGACGTGTCTGTCTGGCTCTGTGCAGAGAACGAACCATGGGCTCCGAGGACGGATGCGGGGGCTGGGGACCCAGGGCGGTGGGCGCGGTGCAGGGGGCAGGCGGCTGGGCCTGGGGTCTGCGGAGGGCGAGCACTGCCGCTGTGGGGGCTGCTCCCTGGTGGGGCCGGACACCCGACGTGGACCAGCTCTCCTTGGCAAGATCAGGGTTTGTTTTCTGGAGAATGAGCACAAGGGTGATATTCAAGGCCCTGAACAAAAGCCAGATTTGTATCTGAAATACATTTTTGTCATCTCAGCCTCCTAAATTTTCACAAATGTGAATATATTAAGTAGTTGTAGGGTTGAAATTTATGGAACATATTAATTGCTTACAATGTTTACTGCACTGCTATTTTTCATTAGTTCAACAACATTAAGAAAATAATAGCTTTCACATTGGAATTTTTAATTTTTATAAATTTGGACTGTAAACTAAAGTCATACTTTGGGGCCACGAGGCTATTGCTACAGAAACTGCTTTCTATTTTTAATGAAAGTCTAATTTAAAAATTAGCATTCAGACCTTGTCGTCAGGTAAGAGTAAGATACAGAGAAGAATGGACAGGGTCTGTCAGCAGGGCTGGATTTAGGAGTCGTCAGCTCCAGACAGACCTTGCTGAGCCGCTCCTGATTTAATAATTAAACGAGGAAGGGTTCAAGGCACGGCTTAAGATGAAAGACGAGGCTGTCACTGAGCATTAGTTCCTGTGTTTTGTTCTTTCAAGCTCTTTTCTTGTTTTAATTGGGTCTTTTTTTTTCCCCTGTTTCATTTTTTTGTAAGCAGGCATTTGTACAGATGATTAGACCTATGTCTTTTGGTATTGGCAGGGGTCTCTTTGCATGAAACTAACAATTAAACATGGAAACACTGGATTTTTAGAGTGATGTGTTAGAACTTATAAATGTGAAAATGATCGCAGTGTCCTTAGACGCTTGGGGAGGTAGGAGCTGTGAAGTGTAGGGCTCTCTTTATATCACGGGTTTAGACACACACAGTCTGTGAGTGGCTTTATTGAGATTTTAGGCTTTCTTAGTGGAATTCTTTGCCCCTCTCTTTAGCACAGATGTCACTAGCAATCTTTTGAAGTTTATGCATCCCTCTCAGAATAGTATTTGACAATTTAATAAAATTATATAAGATGACAAAGGAATTATAGTTACAGTCATCAAAATATTAATAAATCAGAGTCATGATAAAGTAATACATATGCTTCCAAATGAATGAAATAAATATCATGATTGAGCAGTGGGCCTAATAAGTGTTGTAACTTATGAATAATGATGAGGGTAAACAATATTAGAAAGCTGAGCGCTGAAGAATTGATGCTTTTGGGCTGTGATGCTGGAGAAGACTCTTGAGAGTCCCTTAGACTGCCAGGAGATCCAACCAGTCCATCCTAAAGGAAGCCAGTGCTGAATATTCACTGGAAGGACCGATGCTGAAGCTGAAACTCCAATACTCTGTCACCTGATGTGAAGAACTGACTCACTGGAAAAGACCCTGATGCTGGGAAAGACTGAAGGCAGAAGGAGAAGGGAGTGACAGAGAATGAGATGGTTGGATGGCATCACTGACTCGATGGACATGGGTTTGAGCAAGCTCCGGGAGTTGGTGAAGGACAGGGAAGCCTGGCGTGCTGCAGTCCGTGGCGTGGCAGAGTCAGGCACGACTGAGCGACTGATGTGACTGAAACAGCATTAGAGACTGTGCCACACGGGGATGGTCTGTGAGCTGCCTGTGATTTCCGTTGCGCACTGGCATTGCTAACGCTTCTTTGGTGCTTGACTGTGCTCACAGTTGAAGGGAAATGCTGAAGGTCAGTCAGGGGACTGGAAATAGAGACGAGCTGTGTTTTTCCATTCAAAGCCCCTGACACTCCAAGTTCTATTCATGGACCTGAGTCGAGTTGAAGAGCATCAGAGGCCTTAGGCACGTGAAGCTTTGTGTTAGCCACGTGCGGAGCACCGCCACCATTCCTGGGGAGCGTGACTCGGAGCAGCTCGCCACTCTCCAGCATGGCTGGGACCCACCGCTTCTCAGCTGCCGTCAGCGCTTCCCTTCCAGCATCACAGAGCATCCTGAGCAGCATCAGTTGATTATTTTGAATAGGATTGCCATTTGAAGAAATAGATTTTATATTTTAGAGAGTTTTAGGTGTACAGGAAGCTTGAGAGGATGGTAGAGTTCCCACGTGCCCCATGCCCAGCTCTCCCTTGGTACCATCACGTCATCTTGGTGCACGTGTTACAGGCAAAAGTCCGCAGGACCCCTTACTGAGCCAGAGTCCCCAGCTGGCTGCGTCCTCCTTCAGTTCTCCCTGGTGTCCTCCTCCTTCTCCAGGATCTCATCCAGACGCCACGCTCCGTTTCCTCCTCAGGCTGCCGTGGGCTGTGACAGTGTCTCAGATGCCCCTTCTGCCTCATGACCTCGGCAGTTGTGAGGAGGCCTGGTCAGGAATGCTGCAGGGCGCCCGCCTCCTGCTCTTCTTGTCATATCATGAGACAGGGTTATGGGCTGACGCGGTGGGTCATGAGGTCGCGTGCTGCTCTCCGTATCACATCAGGGGCACTTGCTACCTGTGGCCACCCGTGGATGCTAGCCCTAGCTGCCTGCCCGCGGGCGTGCGCTGGGCCCTCCCCTGCCCGCGGGCGTGCGCTGGGCCCTCCCCGTGAAGCCGTCCTCCGGCCTTCCCACACTGCTCTCAGGAAGACAGTTCCCGTGAGGAGCCCATGCGTGAGGGGTGCAGGGTGTACTCTCTGTACTCAAGGGAGGGGAATCTGTGAATTATTGGGAGTTTCTCTACAGGGATGTCTGTCTCGCCTCCCTCATTTGTTAATATATGGAACAACTTACTTTTATCGGTGTGGATATTATTTATGCTCTGGGTTATAATCCCTTATTCCTTCATTTTGTCACCTAAGTTGCTCGAGCTTCAGCCATTGGGAGATTCTCCAGGAGGCCCTGGGGCCCCTCTGGCCTCCCGTGCAATGTGGAGGACGCGGAGAACGGTGTTAGAGACCGGGGCCTGCTTTCCAGGGGTGCTCGTGACTGCAGGGGTGTCATTTCTTTCCTGTCCTCTCACCAGACAGAGTGTTTGTGTGTATACAAGCCTGTGTGTATAGGCATATCGATGGACCTTAGTATATGTGACCAACTGCATCTGTGTTAAGCCAAACATACTCTCTTACTGCTGTCTGTAGCTCTAAGCCTTTACCACGTGGGTTAGTCTGGCCTTCTCCGCTCGCCCGTAAATTCCTAGTCTGGCGGTGGGAGCGTGGCCTCTGCCTTCCCTTTCTGGCTGTTCAGCCTTGGCCCACAGGCGTGGGTATAAGCAGGGCTGTGGATCTGTGTCCCCATAGCACCACGCCTGCTGGCCAGAATGGGGCGCACGTGCGGCCCTTGTTGCCTCTGGTCTTGTGAGTTCCAGACTCGCTCAGGTCCTCACATTTCCTGCCACTCCTTCAATGAGGTTTTTCACATATTTGTGATATAACGAGATTCTCTTTTCACAGCCTGTATTTCCTCCTGGGATCCCCGAACTACTAAATTGTTTAAGTTTGCGTAAAGCTCGGCCTTTGTGCTTTAGAATTCCATGCGTTTGACCAGTGCGTCTAGCCACGCGTATGCCGTCATGTTTCACGCGCAGCGTTTCACTGTCCTGAACTCTCGCCTGCCTCACCCTGGTCCCCCTGCTCCTTTCCCCGGGGTCTCTGGCAGCCTCCGATTGCCTTGACTGTCTGTAAAACATTGTTTTTAGCATAGTTTCTCTTCCAAAATGCCATATAATTGGAATCATACAGTATGTAGCCTTTTCAGACTGGCTTCTTTCATTAATAGTTATACATGAATGGTTTCTTCATGTCTTTTTATGGCTTTAGAGCTCATTTCTTTCTATTGCTGAATAATATTCAGTTATATGGATTAGCATTGTTTATCCATGTATCTGTCAAAGGACATCTTGGTCGCATCTGCTTTTGGCAGCTATAAACGTTTGCTGTTACAAATTTTCACTTTCAAGTTTTTGCCTGGTCATAGTTTTCAAATCACGTGTGACTCAGCATTTTCACTACAGAATGTCCAACCGAAAGAAACTGGTGAATACGTGCACTGTAAAACATGTGTGAAAATGTTCATAGCAGCATTATTATTAATAACCGAACACTGAAAACAACCAATCAATCAGTCAGTAAAATGGGTAGATTGTTTTAGGTGTGTTCCACGATGGAATGCTGAATATAGCACTGGAAATACTGCCGCGCCCCGTGTCACGGATGACGACTCTCACAGACGTGATGCCGCGCCCCGTGTCACGGATGACGACTCTCACAGACGTGATGCCGCGCCCCGTGTCACGGATGACGACTCTCACAGACGTGATGCCGCGCCCCGTGTCATGGATGACGACTCTCACAGACGTGATGCCGCGCCCCGTGTCACGGATGACGACTCTCACAGACGTGATGTGTCTGACCCGAAAGGGTACGTACTCTCTGAATTTATTTACAGGAAGTTCAGCAAAAGACAAGAGTTCTTTTTGTGATGACATGAGGACGGTGGCTGCCTTCCTGTAGAGGCCGCGTGGTGCAGCGTCTGTGCGGCCCCCCTGCATCTTGCTCCGGCTCGTGGCGTGGCTTTCCTGGTGGCTCAGCGGAGAAGAGCCCGCTTGCAGTGCAGGAGACGCAGGCTTGATCCCTGGGCGCAGAAGGCCCCCTGGAGAAGGAAATGGCAACCCACTCTAGTACTCTTCCTGGGAAACCCCACGGACCTGGCGGGCTGCGCTCCGTAGGGTCGCAAGGGTTGGACATGACTTGGCGACTAGAACATCACCAGTACTGACTGGTTCATGGCTGTTTCCGAGCAACAAGTTATCAGAGTGTATGGTCAAGATTTGTGCATTTTGTGCATATGTATCAAGAAGAATTTTATGAAATAAAATATGTTACTCCTTTTGCCATGGGAGTTCAACTTTTGACTCTATAAATAGTTGCTGATTACTAATCCTTTCTAATTTTTGACTCCTGGAGGGTTTCACACAAAGTTTGTATGTAAAATTCTAACATGTCTTATTCTATCTATCGGTTATATAACTGAAAGCCCGTCAGATATTCTATAATTTCCTAGGACTTAACTTGCTGAAAATAATGTCTGTATTTCCACACGAAATAACACCCTTTCACAGCCTCCCTCTAAATCCCCAGTGCACCGCTGCTCGTGGAGCGCCCGACTTGGGCCCTGAAGGGTTCACGCCTCCTGCCGCCTCGCGTTCCCTGCCCGCACTGCTCCACTCGGGCCTCTGGCTGCCTCTCCGGGGGTCTGCGTGGAGCTGCCCCCCCCTTCTGTTTCCACAGCTACCACTCGCCTCAGGCCATTGTTGCCTCATTCCGGGCCCTTCCGGAGGCCTGCTGCTCGCTCCCCCGCTCTCCTCTGGGTCCGTGTCCCACAGGTGCAGGCTCTCTTGCTTCCCCGCAACCGAGACCCTGAGTTGCTAACCTAATGCCCACTGTAACTTCTGTCTGCAAGCCATGTCCGTTCACAAACTCCAGCCTCGTGTTCCGAGCGCCCCCTCTGAGGCCACAGTGTGGGAAGCTATGCTTTGTGCCCAAGGTAATCTGTTCCTCTCTGATTCTGTAGTTAAAAAGCCTGGAGTCCCCCTTCGCCCCTGCTTGTTACAGCCTGAAAAAACGGCTTGCCATCAGCATCTTCTTATCTGTGTAGCTTTTGGCCCCATTTTGAGGTTTCCACTATTTTGTGTCCCCTCAGGTCTTTGTGTTCATTAAAGAAGAAAAGGTTATTTTGGCCCAATGTTGTTAAGGTGTTTCAGATGCACCTGTAGGGTTTCCCCTGACGTAAGGTTAAACTTTCTTTCTGTTTATTGATGCTCTGTGTTTGCTTTATTTTGTCTAATTGTTAAGAAAATGCTTTAAAAAATATAGTAAATACAAATAGTCAAGTGAATAAGTGTGATCATACATTTTGCTTCTTGAATCAGAGAGTTTGTACCAGCATGGGTGGAAGTACCTGTTCAGTAAATGCAGATCTTAATAGAGAAGCCACGTTTCCAGCTCGTGTGACACTCGGCTGTACAGTAGGGACGTCTTTAATAGCACCCTTGTGCCAGAAACCTGACTCGATGGACGCGAATCTGAGTGAACTCTGGGAGTTGGTGATGGACAGGGAGGCCTGGCGTGCTGCGATTCATGGGGTCGCAAAGAGTTGGACACAACTGAGCGACTGAACTGAACTGAACTGCACCAGAAACCAAGCAAGCTTCACCAACCAGGTGTTGCACAGGCACTGTGTAGGGGCTTCGTGTCAGAACCATCCTGTCTCCATGTTAAACCTGCTTATCTTTTGCTCCATTCCTCTGCTGTTTCTCTCATCCCTCTTTCCTGGTCTTTCCAGTTCGACTGGCTACCCTCCTGTCTCTCCCCCTGAATCGTCTCATCGCTTCCAGTGGTTGCCTCCCCTTGGTGACTGTTCTGTTTGGCACAGCCCTGGGGCTCTCTGACCTTGTGCCGGCCTCCACAGACAGTGCCAACCCGACTGTCTTAGCCCATCTTGGTCTATGTATTTATTAACTATCGCCTGTGCTAAACATATAGATCATTTGGATTAATTGCTAAGGGACTCTGAGGGTAAGTAAGTCTTTGACAGTTTGATCTTTGTATGTTGTAAATGGCAACCCACTCGTGCTCTTGCCTGGAGAATCCCAGGGACGGGGAGGCCTGGTGGGCTGCCGTCTATGGGGTTGCACAGAGTCGGACACGACTGAAGCGACTTAGCAGCAGCAGCAGCAGCATGTTGGAATTAGGACGGACATTATACAGAAAATTTATTTCCAAAATCAGTTTGAGCCTGAGAAATTGAGTCGAGTCGTGTGGGAAAGGGAATGGTTCCAGGGCCTGTTTCCTATAGACTTAGTTTTTTTAGAGCTGTTTTATTCACAGCAGAATTGAGGGGAAAGGTAGATTCCCACAAGCCCTATCCCTTCTGCTGACAGGCAGAGCCCACCACCACGGGCACCTCCACCAGAGTGCACTGTCTCCCAGAGTCCATCTCTTAGGTCAGAGTTGAGTCTCGGTGTTATATGTCCTGTGAACTTGGGCAAGGGCACAATTTCACGGATTGACCTAACTGTGGTATTAGACGTAGTATTTCCACTGCCCTAAAAATCCCATCTCCACCTCCTCATTTTTCCCCTCGCCCAGCCCCTGGCAGTTGTCTCCAGAAAATCGTGTCACTGGAGCCGTTCGGTATGTAGACCTTCCCAGTGAGTTTCTTCTGCTTATTAACGTGCATGTAGGTCTCCTCTGCGCCTCTTCATGGTCTGAGAGCCCGTTTCCCCTGAGTGCTGAACACCGTCCCATCCTGTACACGCACTGCAGTTTATCCGTTCACCTCCCGAAGGGCGTCTTCATTGCTTTTTGCCAGTTGCGAGTACAAAGCTGCTGTAAACAACTGTCTGCAGGTTTTTACATGGACACAAAATTTTAACTCATTTGGGCAAATACCAAGCAGCATGATTCTTGGATTGGATGAAAAGAATGTGTTTTCTAAGAACCTGCCAAACGGCCTTCCAGGCTGGATGTGCTCCTTTGCATTTCTGCCAGTAGTTAGTGAGGGTTCCTGTTGCTCCAAACCCTCATCAGCATTTGTTGACATTATTCTGATGGGTGCAGTCTCACTGCTGTTTTAACCTGCATTTCCGTGATATATGGTGACATGTGATATGACATCCTCTCCTACGCTTATTCATCAGCTGTTTATCTTCTCTGGTAGGGTGTCTTAAGTCTTTAACCCATTTTTAAATTAGGTTTTTATTTTATTATTGTTGAGTTATAAGAGTTCTTTGTATATTTTGGATAACAGTCCTTCATCAGATGTGTCTTTTGCAAGTATTTTTTCCCTATCTGTGGCTTATGTTCTGATTCTCTTCATACATACTGTCTTTTGTGGAATAGAAAATTTTAATCTTAGTAAAGTCCAGTTTGTCAATTATTTCTTTAATGCGTTGTGCCATGGATACTGTATCTAAAAAGTCCTTGCCAAACTTGAGATAATCTAGGTTTTCCCTCCGTGGTTGCCTGGGATTTTTGTGGGTTTGCACTTTGCATTCAGGTCTGTGCTCTCTTTTGGGTTAGTCTGTAAGATCCGTGTCTAGATTCCCCCCCCACCTTTTTTTTTTGCATCGGTTGGCCAGTTGTTCCAGTACCATTTGGTGAAGACACTGTCTTTGCTCCATTGTGCTGCTTTTGTTCCTTTGTCAAAAATCGCGCTGTGTTTACGGGGGGCTCTTTCTGGCCCTCTGCTCTATCCCGTTGGTCTGGCTGTCTTCCCCTTTGGCAGGCCGCGGTGCTCTCAGGCCGCGGTGCTCTCAGGCCGCGGTGCTCTCAGGCCGCGGTGCTCTGATCACCGTGTCTTACGGTGCGTCTTGGAGTAGGCAGCGTCAGTCTTCCGACTCTGCTCTGCTCTTTCAGTTTTGCGTTGGGTGTTTTGTGCCTTTTGTCTCCGTGTGAACTTTAAAAGCAGTTTATTCATATCCATAAAACAATTTTCTGGGATTTTAATTGATGTTGCATTAAATCTATAGATCAAGTTGGGAATAACCAGCATTGTGTTACTGAGCCTTCCTATCCATGAACATGGGCCACCTGTCCATTTATTTAGTTCTTTGATTTTTCTCATTCTTTCATCAGAGGTTTGTAATTTACCGCATGTAGCTCTTGTACATATTTTATCAGACTTTTTTGGGAGGATGCTAATGACTGAGCGACTTCACTTTCACTTTTTACTTTCATGCCTTGGAGAAGGAAGTGGCAGCCCACTCCAGCGCTCTTGCCTGGGGAATCCCAGGGGCGGGGGAGCCTGGTGGGCTGCTGTCTGTGGAGTCGCACAGAGTCAGACACGACTGAGGCGACCCAGCAGCAGCAGTGTAAACAGTGGGATTCCTGGGTCATGCTTGTGGTAAAGAACCCTCTTGCCAGTGCGGTTGTCGTAAGAGACGTGGGTTGAGTCCCTGAGTCAGAAAGATCCCCTGGAGAAGGAAATGGCAGCCCCCTCCAGTACTCTTGGCTGGAGAATCCTGTGGACAGAGGAGCCGGGTGGGTTATGGTCCGTAGCGCTGCAAATAGTTGGATACGAGAGAAGTGACTTAGCATGCACGCACCTAGGCTTACACTCCCGGATCAGAACGGTGCTGTTTCAGTGAACGAATTCACACTCATTGAAGGAATGAGAGGCTGAAAGTGTGCAAACACGTTAGCCTGTCGTCTTTCATGGTAACAAGAACTCCTTTTTTTTTTTTTTTAAATAATAAACAGTTAATTTAGAGGTTGGTTTGGTTTTTATTAGTATGGTTTATGGTACTTTTTTTTTTTTTTTGTATTCTTATCTCTAATCCCTTGCATTTTCTTTGGGTTACTTAATGATGCAGAATTGTTATAAAGTCAGAGGCTTTAACAATGAACTATTCTTTTAGAACCAGATGATCAAAGAACTGGAGTCCCGTGTCCAGCAGCTGACTGGAGAAGCAGAGAACAGTAATTTACAGAAACAGAAATTAATTCAAGAAAAACTGGAACTGGAGAGATGTTACCAGATAACATGTAATGAATTACAAGAAGTAAAGGCAAGGTATTGTCTGAGGTCAGACAGCTCTCAGGTGTGGCTATAAAAAACTGACATTAACTCTGTAAGTTATGTGGTAAAATTAAAAGCTTGTGCATTTAACCTTGGGAGCTTTCCAGTCTAAATGCTGCTGTTTGTTAAATTTTTTAAGTACCATTGAACGTAAGAAGCATATTGTTTAAAAACACATGATAAAAATGTGCTTACTTATTTGATGTATTGAACGATAATGCGTTTGGATTTGACTGGCTAAAAAATTCCAGTTCAGAGGTTGGTTATAAATACACTGGAGGTATATTCTATTCTCTGGTTGCTTTTAGGCGCAACACGCTGCGTAAAGAGAAGGACCATCTCGTCAGTGATTATGAGCAAAACCTGAAACTGTTACAAACCAAGTATGACGCTGACATCGACCTTCTGAAAAAAGAACATGCTCTTTCTGCCTCTAAGGTATTGTAGGAGCTGGTAGCTATAGCCAGCCAGAGTCGCTATTCTCTTCACTCAGCACCGAGCCAGAAGTGCCCTGTGGAAGCTCCCTGTCTGTCATGTAAATGAGTCTCCTTTGCTTAATTTAATGATGAATGTCTAATGTAGAGCACAGCACAAATCCTTAATATATTAAAATCTGCTGTAAATCAACCCTTTTAATTAAACTAATTACTAGAGTTCACTTGTTTTAATAACATTTTTGAATAACTCTGTACGTTATTTGGAGAAGGTGGCTCAGAGGTTAAAGCATCTTGCCTCCAATGAGGGAGACCCGGGTTCGATCCCTGGGTTGGGACGATCCCCTGGAGAAGGAAATGGCAATCCACTCCAGAATTCTTGCCTGGAGAGTCCCATGGATGGAGAAGCCTAGTAGGTTACAGTCCACAGGGTCGCTAGGAGTCGGACACGACTGAGCAACTTCCCTTTCTTTCACTTTCCATTTTCATGCATTGGAGAAGGAAATGGCAACCCACTCCAGTGTTCTTGCCTGGAGAATCCCAGGGACGGAGGAGCCTGGTGGGCTGCCGTCTGTGGGGTCACACGGAGTCAGACACGACTGACGTGACTTAGCAGCAGCAGCAGTAGCAGGACATTATTATTTGAGTGACTCAATGAACTCTATACATTGTTATGTTAATAATTAATTGATCAGTAGTATTGTTCATAATGTATAGAGTTAATATTTTGAATATAACAATAGTAATTATTATTAATATTCTGAGATCTTGGTTATATGTTAGTTTTCTTGCCCTCACACACGTATATAACCCTACAGACTCCCTTAGGGCACCCACCCCCTTTTATGTTGGATAATTGAAATTTATGAAGACAAAATCCTATAGCTGTGGTGCTATTTATTTTTCTGGCTCCAAAATCACTGCAGATGGTGACTGCAGCCATGAAATCAGAAGACGCTTACTCCTTGGAAGAAAAGTTATGACCAACCTAGATAGCATATTCAAAAGCAGAGACATTACTTTGCTGACTAAGGTCTGTCTAGTCAAGGCTATGGTTTTTCCAGTAGTCATGTATGGATGTGAGAGTTGGACTATGAAGAAGGCTGAGCGCCAACGAATTGATGCTTTTGAGCTGTGGTGCTGGAGAAGACTCTTGAGAGTCCCTTGGACTGCAAGGAGATCCAGACAGTCCATTCTGAAGGAGATCAGCCCTGGGATTTCTTAGGAAGGAATGATGCTAAAGCTGAAACTCCAGTACTTTGGCCACCTCATGAGAAGAGTGCACTCATTGGAAAAGACTCTGATGCTGGGAGGGATTGGGGGCAGGAGGAGAAGGGGATGACAGAGGATGAGATGGCTGGATGGCATCACGGACTCGATGGACATGAGTCTGAGTGAACTCCAGGGGATGGTGATGAACAGGGAGGCCTGGCATGCTGCAATTCATGGGGTCGCAAAGAGTCAGACACGACTGAGCGACTGAACTGAACTGTGGTGCTAAAGTGGTCAATTACTTGATACTTCTAGAATTATTAGGTTGGTGCAAACATAATCATGGTTTCAGAGTGAATTTTAAATCATTATAACGAGGCTCAAACACATCTTTATCCATCAAAATAGGAACCAAAAAGTGAAGTGAAGTCACCCAGTCATGTCCGACTCTGCGACCCCGTGGACTGTAGCCCACCAGGCTCCTCCATCCATGGGATTCTCCAGGCAAGAGTACTGGAGTGGGTTGCCATTTGCTTCTCCAGGGGATCTTTGCAACCCAGGAATCGAACCCAGGTCTCCTGCATTGCAGGCAGACACTTCCACCTCTGAGCCACCAGCGAAGCCCAGGAACCACTACAATCAACACATTTTTCCCAGTGAGAAATCAGTTTGTTTGCTCTTATTAAAATCAGTGCTTAAAATCTCTAAAATCAAAGCATAAAAACTTTAAAATCAAAACATAACAATCAGTGCTTTGGGGTCTGATGAACTCTTAGAAAGATTTTCTGCCTCCTGCTGGTTGTGGAAGCATTTTCCCTGCAGAGAGTTGTAAAGATGCTTGAAGAGGTGGTAGTTGGCTGGCGAGAGGTGAGGTGAAGACGGCAGATGAGGCAGAGCTCCGCGGCCCAGTGCTTTCAGCTTCTGAAGCAGTGGTAGTGCCATGCGGAGTCAGGCGTTGTCATGGAGAATTGGGCCCTTTCTGACCAATGCTGGTTGCAGGCGTTGCGTTTTCTGGTGCATCTCTTCAATTTGCTGAGCATATTTCTCAGGTGTAATGTTTCGAGAGGATTCAGGAAGCTGTAGTGGATCAAACCAGCAGCAGACCACCAAACATGACTGTAGTTTAGTGCAAGCTTGGCTGCGGGAAGTGCCTTGGAGCTTCTCTGTCCAACCACTGAGCTGGTCATCGCCAGTTGTATTAAAATCTGCTTTTAATCACACATCACAATCTGATTGAGAAATGGCTTGTTGTTGCATAGAATAAGAGAAGGCACTTCAAACGATGACTGTTCTGACTTGTGGTCAGCTCATGGGGGACCCATTTACCGAGCTTTTCCACTTTTCCAGTTTGTTTCAAATGCCAGTGACCGTAGAGTGATGACCTTGAAGTCTTCGGCAGCTTCTTGGGTAGCTGTGGGAGGACCAGCTTCTCGATGATGGCTCTCAGTTGTCGTTGTCAGCGTCCACTGACCGGCCACTATGCTCTTTAATCTTCAAGACTCTCGTTTCCTCTGTAAGATTTCCTGAACCGCCGCTGCACTGGGCGTCTTTTAGCAGCTCCTGGGCCAAACGTGTGGTTGATGGTACAGGTTTTCTCTGCTGCTTTATAACTCATTTTGAACTCAAATAAGAAAATCATTTGAATTTGCTTTTGTCTAACATCTTTTCTGTAGTTTAAAATAAACAGCAAGTAATAAAGTCATTAGCCAAAAAAAAACCCCCATAAAATGAAAAATGTGCATTAAAATGATGTGTATAACATAACCATCACGTTTATTTAGAATGTGTTCCAATATCAAATGACAAATTACACCAGTGCAAAACCTGCAGTTACTTTTGTACCAAGCTAAAGGCTATTCCAGTGGATTTGGCTCTTAAATGAGCGTTAAAAAGGTGTTCTGTTTACCTGTTCTTTTCATATCAGTTTTCTATTTTATAACTTTAAATGCTATGAATTTAATTTATATTTTCACTTTAAGGATTTTTTAACTTAAATTTTTGTAAAATTCATATTTATAGACAGGTTTAATTCAAACTGAAAATTCAGGAAGAAAAAGGGGAAGTTTATTCAACTGGAAGTTTGTAGGATGATAGAAAAATCAAAATTTGATTTTTTATTATTTTTCTAAAATCTCTTTAGGCATCTGGCATGATTAAAGAGCTAGAACAGAACATCTGTCAATTAAAGCAGCAATTACAGGATTCAGAACTTCAGAGAAAGCAGCAGCTCAAGGTGAGTCCTGTGCTTTTCAACAGAACAGTGGCTAAAAGTCACCTGTCCTTTTCTGGATGTATATGTATAAGTGAGTGTCAGTTAAAAAGCTCAGAAATGCAGGTAAGCATTTCTGATTCTTTTTTTGCACTTATCATTTCTCATTTATTTTAACAAAAGTAAATGCTCTTGTGATGAGTTAAGAAGAGCAGTTTTAATTTGGACAACCTACTCTTATGAGATTAGTTTGAAGAATAAACCTTACTTAAATACACTGTTATTTTAGGATAATTTCGTCTTTACATTATTGCCCGCTGTTCCCGGTGGTTTCTCTCTTCCTGTTTCTCTTCCACTCCTCGGGCTCGAGCATCTGTCTGGTTTTGGCTGCGCCCGTGGGTGCAGGATCCCGGTTCCCTGACTGGAGACGGACCTGGTGCCACCTGCACGGGGAGCCACGGCGCCCCAGCCACCAGCCAGCCAGCGAGTCCCTCTTTCCCTCCTTTCAGACCCTCTTTCTTTCTCTTTTGGTCAAAAAGTACCAAAGTCTGATAAGTGATACAACACATTATTTTCACATTGATTCCTCCCATCATTTTTAAATGGCCTCCTAATTCTGAAGGTCAGAAAGTGTCTCTGTCACTGTAACATAAGTGCTTTTGAGAGTAGTAACATCTTCGGTTAATGGACATTTTATGGCCTCCAACAGAAAGCTGTTCATGTCTCTGTTTGTGCTTTAGAAAACTGGACAGGTAGGGGTCACTTACTGGCAAAACTCAAATAAGTTTGTCATCAAAGAGATTGACTTGCTTCATTAGATTACTGATTTTACTGACCTTAGAAGAGATTTTAAGTATAATAAAGATAAATATTTATTATTCACAGGATCAAGAAAATAAGTTTCAAATGGAGAGAAGTCACTTAAAATGCACCTTTGAAAAAAAGGTAATATGTTTTGTGGGAAGCTATAAGCCACTTATATAGCAAATAAGACAACTAAGAGTACATGCTAATTTCTATAAAGCCATGTGTTCTAGACTGTATTTCTAGGTTTATTTCAGTTAGCCAGTAATCAAATTTTGCTTTTTTATTTTTCATGTTTATGGACAGCTTCTTTAGTTTGATTCTTAATTACATTGACATTAAAATACCACTTCTATGTTTTATTTAATGAGTGAAGAGTATTATCATGTTCATCTCTCATAATAACCCTTTGAAATTATATTTTGTTTTTACCAGTTTAAAAATATGATATAACTGATGGGAGTTATTTTTCTCTGTTGTATCATATGTGTAATAAAACTCTAAATAAATAATTAACCAAAGAATATAAAACCATGAAAGAATTGTCACTGTATGTGATGAGTAAAAAAAAAGCCGATTAGCAGTTATTTCATGTCGTTCAGAGCAGTGACCGTTTGCACTGCGGCGCGCTGGGGTCCTTGTCATCAGTGTTGTTCATGGCCACCCTCTCACACCTTCAGTGATAAAGGACAGCGTTCTACAGGGTCTGTGACTTTCACAGTTCTGTTTTGAATTTGTTGTTTGCTGTATAACTGTAGTTGTGATAGCAGAGATTTTGTTGCTGCTTTGTGATTATTACAGTTCCAACATCCACCAGATTCATCCACTTGTAGAATACCCATGTAATGGAGAATGAGAGAAAGGTTACCCCTCAGCTGATTAGGCAGATTGTGTGGCACAAAATTCTTACAACACCGTGAAGTCACGTCTGATGTGTGTGTACCGTGCCCTCGGATGTGTGTTCAGCGCCTCCCAGAGAGCGGCCTCTCTGGGTCCTGAGTGGAGGGGGTGAGGGGCCAGGCCGCACAGCTTGCTCTCCAGGGGCCTGGGGTTTCTTGTGACATGCGTGGACCTAAGTATGTGCTCTTTAAAAGTGTAGTAAGTTTTCCTGTTGCTAAAAAAGTTTCCCCCCTGCAGTTTTAATACAGCTCAATGCAAGATATTAAATATATTTCATGCCTATAAAATGGTATCTGAGCAGGAGGGAGAAATACTGCTTTTCCTGAAATAAGGATTTTTTTTCATTTCCACATTAGAGCTTTGCAGCTTCATAAATATTAATATTTGACTTCCCCAGAGAAGACCACGTGTTGNGGAGAAATACTGCTTTTCCTGAAATAAGGATTTTTTTTCATTTCCACATTAGAGCTTTGCAGCTTCATAAATATTAATATTTGACTTCCCCAGAGAAGACCACGTGTTGCCGCAAGCCTCACTGCACACCGTCTGAGGCAGCCACACCCTCGGGTGTGCCTGTCAGTTCCTTGTAGGTGCTGAGGGCGGGCAACTGGCTCCTGATCCCTCTGGGACCCACCCTGGCCTCCTGCTCTGATACCCTGCTGGCAGCCCTCCTCCTGGGTGATGGCGTCTGCACCCCTGTGGGCCCCGGGGCCCTGGTGCCCAGAGGAGGCCATCCGGTTCACAGCGTCTGGCTGGGGGCTGGGGTACACAGAGCTGGACGGGAAGACAGTCTCCTACCGCTGTTCATGCTGGCCGTCCGGCCACCAAGTCAGCTCGGGTTTGGGAGCAGCCCCTGCCTGGTGGGCACACAGGAAGCCGTGTTAGGGATCGGCTCCTCCCTGGCAGCCGCTTCCCCATCCTAGTCTGCTTCACTCCAGGGGGCAGACCGCAGCCCCGTAACTAGGCATCTGGGCGACCGTAGACTTCCTTCCCTGTCTCTGAGCTATCAGGTGGCCTCACTTTTAAGTAACAGTAACGAGTTCAGTTCAGTTCAGTTGCTCAGTCGTGTCCAACTCTTTGTGACCCCATGAACCGCAGCATGCCCAGCCTCCCTGTCCATCACCAACTCCCGNGCAGCCCCTGCCTGGTGGGCACACAGGAAGCCGTGTTAGGGATCGGCTCCTCCCTGGCAGCCGCTTCCCCATCCTAGTCTGCTTCACTCCAGGGGGCAGACCGCAGCCCCGTAACTAGGCATCTGGGCGACCGTAGACTTCCTTCCCTGTCTCTGAGCTATCAGGTGGCCTCACTTTTAAGTAACAGTAACGAGTTCAGTTCAGTTCAGTTGCTCAGTCGTGTCCAACTCTTTGTGACCCCATGAACCGCAGCATGCCCAGCCTCCCTGTCCATCACCAACTCCCGGAGTTCACCCAAACCCATGTCCATTGAGTTGGTGATGCCATCCAACCATCTCATCCTCTGTCATCCCCTTCTCCTCCTGCCCCCAAACCCTCCCAGCATCAGGGTCTTTTCCAATGACTGTGTTTAAAATAACACCTTCTGTAAAGGAAAAGGAGCGTATTTGTTCACACAGCATATGTTCTAACGGTATTTGTATTGAAAGAAAATGTCGCTCAGCATGTTGCTTTTTGTTTTACACTTAATTCCATAATCTGCCCCTTCAGATTGACATCTGTTCTTCTTTCTGTATTAAACCTGTGATCTCAGTCCTTGAAGGTCTGCTGCCTCGAGCCCCCTCAGGGAATACCCTCTCTGACTCCTCTGGGGGCTGATGCCAACCTCACCTCGCCCCGGGCTCTGTAACCCAAGAGCAGAGAGCGGTGCACAGGGCGTGTTAGACGGCGTGACAGGTGTGTGCTTTCAGTAACTGTTGTGCACACCCAAGTTCTGAGTATCTGTTCAGGAGGAGGAACTGCCATCTCAGTAACATCGTTTCCTCCTGCCCACAAGAAGGCAGCGTGAGAGAGGCCGCGTGAGGAGGCCTTGAGAGAGAGGCCGCGTGAGAGAGGCCGCATGAGAGGCCACGTGAGAGAGGCCGTGAGAGAGAGGCCGTGTGAGAGAGGCCGTGAGAGAGAGGCCGC
>SJYB01006168.1:27591-38242 GCA_006408585.1 Antidorcas marsupialis | reverse complement strand
GAGAATACTTTATTAGTTTCTGTGTTTTGTTTCCTTTTATACAAACAATTTCTCACTGTGCTTTAGCCAGCATACTCCTTATACTCAAGACAAAGATGAAGAGAGCTTACCACCAACTCTACCCAAGGAAATCAACAAGAGGGGCCCAGACCCATTGCCTAAACTAGCCTCAGTTCAAAGAGCCTGGCTCAACTTCTGGCTCTGCCAGTTACTGCCTGTAAAACTTTGGATGTGTTACTTATTCATTCTGTGCCAGTTTCCTCACATACAGTAAGTGCTATCAACCCGTCCATCTGTGCCTGACAGAGAGTTGGCTCTCCATAAACAGAATCGTACTCTATTTGATAATATCAGTCTGCATCTCAAAGGCACCATGCTCATTGGTTCACACCTTCCCCGGGCCAGCTCCTTAGCCTTCAGGTTGCCTGGGCTCAGATTTTTCTGTCTATATCCAGCCCTGAGCTCCAGGCTACAGTTGTGTCTGAGCAGTCCTGCGAGGCCTACCCCATCTGGAGAGTGGCCAGTGCCTGCCCAGTATCTCCTTGGGGTCTTCGATCTTTCCCAGTGGCCACCTGCCTTCCATAACTTGCTCAGCCACTCTCAGCTCAGAGTTTCTTTGAAAGCTTCCATGATTCCTTTTCAGCCAGGGTCCCAAGTCAACAGGTCTCCAGTGTTCAAAAGCCAGGTCACTCCACCCAGCTCTGTATTGACATTTGCATTTCCAAAGCACAATTTACATTATAATTATTCTTTCTAGCCAGGCGGAGGTGGGGGGCCGGAGGGGGTGGGAAACTCCACACAGCTTTAGGGGAGGACTTTTGGCCAGCTCTAGCAATAACTGGCAATCACATACCCCAGCCTCATGCCCCCAGCACTTGGGTTTTTTCTCAGTGTCTTAGAGTGACCTCACATGGCCACAGCTTTTCTTCTGTTCCTACTCTTTCCCCAGGTAGCCTACTGTCTTGCTGCTCTTCAGACCCTTCACTAAGTTCTCTAACAGGAGTGGCCAACCTCACCTCACAGCCTTTTCCCCAACCCAAAGTCTCATTCCTGACTTCAGTCAAGTGGAATATAAAGAACATAACTTTTTATTCTTCAGTTCAGCAAAACCTAAAAAAAAATTGTGATCAGTACCAGCAAGTTTGCAGTGAGATGGGCAGTGTCACATGCTACCAATGGGAGTGTCAACTGATACAGTCTTTGTGCTGGGCAATTTGGAAATATCAAGAGTTGTACATACTTTGACAAGTACATACTTTGAACCAATAATTTCCCTGACAGGTATCTATACTAAAGAAATACTTACAAATTTGGATCACAGTATATATAAAAGCTATTCATAAACAATAGGAATAAGCTAAATTAGAAAATAGAGTAGACAGAATTATACACAATCTATAAGGATGTTTGGAAGAATATATAATGATGTGGAAAATGCTCACACTATAAATAAAGTAAAACATTCAAAATACCATTTCATATATATAGTATCATCCTGATTATTTTTATAAACTATAAATATTCAAATAAAAAGACTAGAAGAGTTAATAACTAAGCGTTGTTAGTAGCTTCTGACTCAGGTAGTGTGATTGTAGTAGATTATAATAATAAAAGCCAACATTAAAATAGAACTTATGATGAGTCAGGAACTTTTCTTTCAGCACTTTTTACATAGATTTAAATATAATTACTCCTTACAACTACCCTCCAAGAGAAACACTATATAATCCCCATTTTACAGATGAGGAGACTGAGGTTCAGAGAGGGCTTGGCCCATGACACACAGTAATTTTCTGCTCTATACTTATCATTTTCTGGATTCCCCACTCTGAATACCTGTGGCTTTTGTAATCAGAATACTAATGCACAGGGATTTTAAGAAAAATTTAAGTGTATTGCTGGGTCACAAAAGCGCCTCAGTTCATTGGAGACAGCTTTACTGTGCAGTCTGTATCGACCATGGTACTCCTGGAGAACAGAGCTCTGGCCTTTGACATCTCTTTGTCAGCCTGTCTGGGTATAGCTACCCACTCAGGGCCTGCCCTGCCCCTGTTTGATGAACCTCCTGGCTAATGGCCTTCCTCCACACTTCCTATACTTTGTCCCTTACATGGAAGGCCCACATTGCTAGCTCCTTTCTGGACATGTTCCTCCACAATCTATCCCTGGAATGGCAGAGTCTGGCAGGGGTTGTGCTTTCCCAGTCAGCCCCATCTCAGAGACATAGCAAAGGGGGAGGGCAGAGGAGGACATTTGTCCTCAGGCATTTGTCTCTGGGAGTTCCACAAAGACTAGTTTTTCCTTTCTAACAGAGAGGGGCAGAGTAAAAGGAGAGAGGCAAAACAGTTTCCATTGGCCCCTGGCACTTCTGACTCTGGAAAGGACACCATTCTGTCTTTTCCCAGTCTAGATCAGTTTCCCGCTGCTTCACTACTGCTCACACAGGACACCAACACTTCTTGGGTCACACCTGGCTGCAAGCAGAGTTCAAATAGAAATGGAAGTTCTCTGGAGAGGAGGAGTGGCTGGCATACCTCCATTCTTCCTATGCCCTCTCTAATTCCTGGCCACTGTCTCAAATGCAGTTGTGGAGCAGCATGAGGAGGCCAGCCTGTAACATACAGAGGGAAGGAAGAGGGGACGGGGCACCTTGAGATCTGCAGGCTGGAGCGAGACCGTAAGAGCCTGGTTTAGGCATCTTTGCTCGGCAGCCTTCCAGAGGTTTAAGAGTTTGAGTTGTTTGGGAAAAACAATCAATAGGAAACCTGGGATCTGGTCCTAGCTTCTCCTCTCACTCTCTGTGGGAAAGCAAAGCCCTTTCCTTTTTTGAGCCATAGAATCCTCCGGAATATGGCAGCAAGAATACCCATCTCACTGGGCTATCCTGAGAATCAAGAGACACCTACACTGTGATGGAACAGCATCTTGTGTCATGAAAAACAGTGTGGAACCATATGAACCTTAGGAATCCAAGGGATTTTCCCTCTCTCCAAGGCTCCTTAGCTATGTAAACTTGGAAGTTGCATATCTTTGAACAACCCAATGAAAGCAAAGAACCCACTTCCTATAAAAGCTCACAAAACATGGCACATCATTTCAAAAAGTCCTTCAACATCATGGGTCCCTTTCATAGGCCACCTGTAGGCTAAGAAGCCCTGGCCTGTGTCAGCGGTTAACCCCTTTTCTAGCTTGCCTCTGCTCACACACCTACAGGGAGGGGAACTCACTCCCCTATAAGCAACCAATCCAGCTTTGCAGAGCTCTGACTTTCCTTCTGCTCAGTTAAAACCTGCCTCCCTGGAGCATTTCTTAGAGACTTCCCTGCCCAAGGAATCTGAGAAATGCCTGGGGCCAGATGTGTGCAGGCTCTGGGCTATCTGGGCAGGAGGGACGGGGTTTCCTCCAGTCCAAGCCAGACCAAGCTACTTTTCTGCTGCTGCTGCTCCCAGGGGAGGATGCTGGATTTTCTGCCTCATAAAGTTGTCCTCCAAGTCACTGTGGAGCCAGTGTGTGGCCAGGCCCTGGCAGGCAGCTGGTCTGCTCAATGTCTACAGAAGAAGGAGGTGGCTGGGGCAGCCTGACAAGCCTTCTTCCTCCAGGATGAAACACTCTCAAAAGTGGCATTTAAGGCACCCTCCTACCCCAGCAACTCCCCTCTGTCATCTCCCCAGGATGTGACAATATCCCCATGAGAGCTCAGAAGCCAAATTGGAATGTGATAGTAGCTACCTCATAGAGATGCAGGGAGTGTTACATGAAGTGATGAATGTACAAAGCCTGGACTGTAAGGAATAGCAGTTCCCTTCTTTGTTCTGTCCCTGCTCCCCATTCGGAAGCAACTGGAATAGGCATGGATTGAGTATTTACTGGCCCGTGTTCTGGGCATGTTAGATCTTGATAAGAACCCCATCAATAGGTTCAACTTGGTTTCCCAGTTCACACAGCTGGCACTGGGTAATGAGGGATTCGAACCCAAGTCTGGCTTCCTCAAGCCCACATGTTGTCTTGCATCATGCTGCCTCCCAAGGAGGGAGGGTGATACCCTCCCATGTAAAGCAGCTTCTCCTTTAAGGTTCTTAAGGGCCGGACCTGACTCTTAGGGCCTGCTGGGCAATGACTGGATCCATGTGTTTAGAGTAAACAGGACGGCTCTTCTGGCTTCACTGGGAGGAAGCAAATGGCCTGAGCATTCAGGTAGGCAGGAGAGGCCCGTGAAAGGAGAAGCTTGTTCAGCTCAGATGAAGAGAGACCTACTTCTTGGGTGGCCAGACAGGACCTTTGGTGGCCTGTGCTGAAGGAAGGAATAGGGTGGAGTACCACATTAGCCTGGGAAAGAAGGTGCTATTGAGTTGGAGTAAGGTTCGCTTGAGGCCCCTGGGTGACTGGGCAGTGCAGGAGCTGGGGCTCCCTGTGCCTGCCCTCCGAAGTGCCCTCCATCAGCTTTAGCCTCCCTTGGTGCTTGCTCAGCACCCAAGTCAGCTCCAGGGAAGGCATTCCTATGCCTTGGATGGCAGAGCTGGCAGACTGTTACCATTACAGTCAGGAGACTATGAAGAGGAACAGGAGAGAGGTGGCCTGGGGGTTGTTGCTGAAGAAAGGTACTTCCTGGGTCCTCTGGAGTCCAATCTGAGAGGAAGTTGCAGTTCAAGGCTCATAGAAGCTAGAGCCTTCCTTAGCCCACCCAGAGCCAATCTCCTGGGGTGTGTGTGTGTGCGTGTGTGTATCTGTTTATCTGCCTATGTGTGCAGGGACACAGAAACTCCGGGGACCATCTGTGTGTATGGATGTATGCGTATGTATACAATCATGTCAGTACGCAGAAGCCTGGAAGGGCGGGGGTCTTGTATGTGTGTGTGTGTGTATCTTGTGAATGTTTCTTAAACAGTAAGGAGGGGAGGGACAAAGACAAAAGCCCTAAATGACTCTGGCTTTCAGAGGAGCCAGCCCGGTGTGGTGGGTGTGAGTGGGCCAGCCAGGGGCCTGATTGGAAACAGACTTGGCAAGGAGGGGCTGTAAATGCTTTTTTGCTGCCTGTCCTGAGAAATTTATGTCACACCCACTCCATCATCCTGGCGGGGGCAGCCTCTCCTAGCTGCCTGTGGTTCTGAACCTTTCAGTGCAACTGGCAACCACCATGGGGTTCTCTGAGCTTCTTCAGTCCCAGCCTGGAGTGGACCCCACCCCGTAATGCCTTGAGGCTAGCAGGGATGAGCTATGGGTGGGTGAAGAGAAGGAGGCAAGAACTTTACCTCCAAATGTCCTTCTATCGCACAAAGCCTGGATGGTGGTGCAAGGAGGGAAGGCAGGAGAGGGACTGTGGTCTATTTCCAATATCTTTCCTGCCTTCTCCTCCTCTTAATGAGGAATAGAGACCCAGGACACACAGAAAAGAGCAAGGGAATCCCTAAAGTAGGATTTGAAGCGCTTTTGGGATACAGATGGAAACTGAAGGCCAGGAAGGGGAAGAGACTTGCCCAAGGTCACACACTGAAGGAGCCAATGGCAGTCTCCAGCCACCCTGCTGTATGTGGCCTCTCTCCCTACCTCCCAGCTGGAGAAACCTCTTAACCTAGAATTAAGCCCTATCTTTTTCTTATCATGTTACTCTATCCTTATAATCCTCACCTGGTTTCCTTTTGTTCTTACAATAAAAACAAGACCCTTGGAAGTGGATTGTAGGGTCTGCTCTGGGAAAATCCCTGCATACCTCTCCATCCACATCCTTTACCAAGTTCTCTCCTGCCACTGGGCCTTTGCATATGCTGTGCCCTCTGACTGGGATAATTGTCTTTCCCCTTGTCTGTTTTCTTCCCACTTCTACTTCAGCACACAGCTCAAGTGTCTCTTCCTTAGGGAAACCTCACATGTTTCCCAGTGGTTCACTCTCCAGGCACTGGGGACCTATCTTTCGCAGCACTTCTCACTATTGCCATTTTACTTTTGTTGTGTTCTTTGTGATTAATGCCACTTCTTCACCATACTCCATGAGGACAGGGACCACAGCTGCTTTTGCTCACCGAGGCTACCCTAGTGCTCAGCATAAGCCTGGCAAATAACCACATGACAATGACATCAGGAACTAATACTTGAAGCTTACCACGTGCCAGGCAGTCTTCCAACTGCTTTACATGGAACAGCACATTTAATCTTCACAAACTCTGTGAGGTAGTTACTATCATTATCCCCATTATACGGATGAGGAAAGTGGGGGCACAGAGAAGTTAAAAAACTAGACCAAGTTCACACAGTAAGTAGCACAGAGAATTTGAACCCAGATAGCCTGTATCCTTAATCGCTCTCACTATAACCACTTACCTATAAATATTTGTTCACTACCAGCTTTTGTTTGTCTCTCTCCCCCTCCAACTGTATGGGGAGATGCCAGTCCCTGAGCACTTCCCTGGACCTTGGGGTGGGCTCTGGGCCCTCCCCCAGGACTCCTGCCACCTGCCTATAGTCACTCCTGGCCTGCAGCCCCGTTCCTAATCTCCCAATTGCCACCACTAGCATCTGTCTGCTCCCTTGGATGACATGAGAAAGTTCTAGGACTGGGCAATGCCCCTGAGTTTCAAGCAGCACTTTTTTACTCTGAATCACTCGTTCTGGTCATTCTGTCTTAGAGTTCCCCTACCCACTCTAATCTACTCAGGCCTCTGTTTTTCCTTCTGTAAAGTAGAACTAGTTACTGTACTACAGGGTAGCACTGAGCATTCATCGAGTTTCTCTGTGTGTTTTTGATAACTGCCAAGCATAAGACTCATACTAGTTATCACTTGTACTGTTATTAATAAACAATTACAACATAAACTGAAACTCTTTTCATGGATTCGAGCTCCTGGAGCCCAGTGGGGACTGGAGAAGGAAAGTAACACATGGGACTAACAGTGGGTGTTCAATGTGCCCCCCTTCCCAACACTTGTCTGCCACCCTTCCCCTCTCGCCTGCCTTCTCAGCCTCGACACACGCAGGACAGGCTTTGGGCTGGTTAAGAACCCCAATCCTTGTGTCAGGAAGGGGGTGAAGCTCTATCCCCCACTCTTCCCCTCCCTGTCAGCCACCAGTCCGTCTTGCTGTCTCTCGCCAGGCCAAGGGCAGGGAACACAAGGCCCCTTCCAGCTCCCCAGGGCCCATGAGCCCTGCCCCCTCACCACCATGGCATCTTGAATAGAACTGAGTCTATGGCTCTTGGTAGGGGGTGGCTGTGGGATGGCAGGCACAGAGAGAGGAGGGTTACAAAAGCTGTGCCTTGCTTTCCCAGTGGCCTCCTGGGGGCCAACGAATGCACAGAGCCATAGCCAGGGCAGGGGGATGGGAGTGGGAGACAGCCAGTGTGTTTTCATTTTGCTCTGTTTGTTTTCTGTTTAGATCAACTGCTCAGTTCTGGTTTGGGCCTTTGAGGGTTGATGGGCTTTGGCAGGTAAGGATTTCTGGGGCCACCCATCTCTGCCTTCCACAGGGCTGTGGGCTCAGCTTTCCTAGCCCCTGCAGAAGTAGGAAGTCCAGCCGGCTCTACTTGCTTGCCAGCCTCATTCTTTCCATTTTCTCCATTTCTCTCTCTTTCTTTTTTACTTTTGTTCTTTCTCTTTCTATATCTTTCTATTTCCTCCCTCCCCCACTTCCTTCTCCCTTCCTCTCATCTGGCTCTTGGATTTGACCTTATCCTTTTTCTGCCTCTCTGTGCCTCTTTAATTCAGTAATTCTTTCTGTCTTGCCACCCCTCTCCTTTTTTCTCTATTTCTCCTCTTTCCTCTTTCTCAGAAGGAGAGAAGGAAATTAAGTCTTGGGCATTAGGAGGGCTGAGTTCTGGCCCAACTTTCTCCCGTTTGTTCTCTATGAGTGAACTTTAGCAAGTCCTTTCCTATCCCTGGGCCTCAGTTTCTCCATCTGCAGACTGAAGACTCTAAGTTATGTGCCCTTCAAGAACTAAGCTAGAAAATTTGGTTAGTATTTACTCTGTGTGGGAGAGTAGGAGAAAGGGGATGGATCAAATTCTTTCTTCAGTGAGCAGGAGCTCAAAACAGCCTGGACTGGTGGTCAGTGTAGCGTCTCCTTGAGGAGTGAAGGATTATGGGAAAGGGCAGAGATATAGGAGACAAACATCACTGGTGCCAAAACTGAATCCAAAGAATCTAAGGAACAGAGCTGGGGCCAGGGGTCTGGAAACAAAGAGGGGCTGCTCCAACGATGGCAGACCACAGGACTAAAGAACAGAGTACCTAGTCTTGCTTCTCAGCCTGCCATCTGCTTTCCACATGGCCCTAGATCAGGCCAAAGTCTTGTTGGCCTCCATCTTTGAGCCTGCTTCTCTTCTCATCAGGACATTTGTACAATACCCTCTAGCGACTTAAGAGTAAAGGAGTTGGAGCTAAGGAGTGCCACACATCTCTGCATTGCCTCCTCTGGTCCCACGAGCACCTTTGCCTTCATACTGACGAAACCAAACTTCTCCTCTGCCCGACCCCACACCTCCTCCTTCTCTGGTGATCTTTGGGCAGTGAATGGATGACTGTCTTCCTGGAAGCCTTGTTTGAGGGCCTTGGTCTGAGATCTTGCTTCCCCAGCACGCCCCAGATCCCACCCACCTCCAGGGCATGTGGGCTTTGTCTCTATGTGGCACTCCTGCCCTCCCCACTGCCACTTGGTGCTGTCACCACCCTTTCCTGCCCGGCCCCCTGCCACAGCTCCCTTCTACTCTCTCAGTCTTCTGTCTCTCCACCTCCAACTCAGCCTCCACACAGCTTACCAGGTGACCCCAATGTTTAGACCTCAAGATAACTTCAAGATTTTGGCTATCAGCAAAAAGACTTATAAACATTCATGTACATGCACTTTGGTAACTGAATTGCTGGGTCATAGGATAAGCCTATGTTTGGTAGATGCTGCCTATGTTTGGTAGATGCTGCCTCAGTTTTCCAGGGTTTTTATGTTGATTTATGCTCCCCTCCAGTGATACACGATAGTTTTGGCTGTTCCTTATCTTCATCAAGGGTTGGCCGTTTCCATTTTCTTTCATTTTATCCATTCTGGTTGGTGTACAGTAGCATCTCATTATGATTTTATTTGGTATTTTCCTTTTGACTTATTAAATTGAACGCCTTTTCATGTTTTTGACCACCCCGATAGTCTTTACTTTGTGAAGTGTCTGTCAAAGTCCCTGTCACATTTTTCTATTGAGTTGCTTAATCTATTCAGATTGAGTCCTTTATCAGATATACTTGTTGGAAATACTTTCTCTCTTTCTGTGAATATTCTTTTCACCCTCTTAACACAATCTTTGGATGGATGGAAATTTTTTATTCTTATATAGTCCAAATTATCAGTTCTTTCCTTCATGGATAGGATTTTCCCATCTTATTTAAGAAATCTTTGTCTACTCCAAGTGTACCAAGTTGTTGCCCTATATTTTCATCTGAAAGCTTTATTGTTTTGCATTTCACATTTCTATCTACAATCCATCTGGAACTGATTCATGTATGTGATGTGAGGTAGGGGTCAAGATAAATTTTTTTCCAAGTGACTACTATTGAACTGATCCAGTACCATTTTTTTTGTTGTTGTTGTTTATTTGTTTCCAATGTACTACAGTGTCATTCTGGTCATAAATTAGGTGATTGTGTATGTGTGGGTCTGGTTGGGAATTTTCTATTCTTCCCATTTGTCAGTTTCTATGTCCTTATGCCAATACCACAATGTCTTACTTACTATAAATTTCTAGGTCTTGATACCTGTTAGAATCCTCCAGCTATGTTCTCCTCTTTCAGGATTACCTAGGCTATTCTTGGCCCTTTGCATTCACATCTGAAACTGAAGACTAATCTGTCAGTTTCCAACACTCAAAAAAAGTTTGTTTGGATTTTTAAATGAGATCACGTTGACTCTAAAGAACTGACTTCCTATAATATTGAGTTTTCTAATTTGTGAATATAGTTTATCTCTTAATTTATCAATATTTAAGTCTTCTTTATTTACACAATATACTTTTAGTTTTCTGTGTAGAGGCTTTTCTACATCATTTATTAGATTTATTCCTAAATATTTTATGTTTATATTTTTACAAATGGTAAGGTTTTTAAAACTTTCTCTTTCTATTTTTTGCTGACATATAGAAATAAATGGGCTTCCCTGGTGGTTCAGATGGCTGGTAATGCAAGAGATAATGGTTCTATCCCTGGGTCAGGAAGATCCCTTGGAGAATGAAATGGCAACCCACTCCAGTATTCTTGCCTGGAGAATTCCATGAACAGAGGAGCCTGGTGGGTTACAGTTCATAGGGTCGCAGAGTTGGTCATGACTGAGTGACTGAGTGTGAACAGTGAACTCCCAGATGTTCAAGCTGGCTTTAGAAAAGGCAGAAGAACCAGAGATCAAACTGCCAACATCTGCTGGATCATCGAAAAAGCAAGAGAGTTCCAGAAAAACATCTATTTCTGCTTTATTGACTATGCCAAAGCCTTTGACTGTGTGGATCACAATAAACTGTGGAACATTCTGAAAGAGATGGGAATACCAGACCACCTAACCTGCCTCTTGAGAAACTTATATGCAGGTCAGGAAGCAACAGTTAGAACCGGACATGGAACAACAGACTGGTTCCAAATAGGAAAAGGAGTACGTCAAGGCTGTATATTGTCACCCTGCTTATTTAACTTCT
>SJYB01006168.1:12003-27350 GCA_006408585.1 Antidorcas marsupialis | reverse complement strand
CCCTTATGGCACAAAGTGAAGAGGAACTAAAAAGCCTCTTGATGAAAGTGAAAGTGGAGGGTGAAAATGTTGGCTTAAATCTCAACATTCAGAAAACGAAGATCATGGCATCTGGTCCCATCACTTCATGGCAAATAGATGGGGAAACAGTGGGAAGAGTGTCAGACTTTATTTTGGGGGGCTCCAAAATCACTGCAGATGGTGATTGCAGCCATGAAATTAAAAGACGCTTACTCCTTGGAAGGAAAGTTATGACCAACCTAGATAGCATATTGAAAAGCAGAGATATTACCTTGCCAACAAAGGTCCATCTAGTCAAGTCTATGTTTTTTCCAATGGTCATGTACTAAGTGCAGGCGGCTGCAGCCGGTTCACTAAGCATGGCCAAGAGGAGCTACCCCACGTCTGAGAACAGGGGCAGAAGCCAGGAGGACCCCATGCCCAAAGGGCAGCAGCCAAAAGGAGTTATGCCACGTCCGAGGTCAAGGGCAGCGGCCTAGAGTGCCAGGCTGTGACAGCGCAGGAATGGCCAGGAGGAGCTACCCCGCATTCGAGACCAGGGGCGGTGCCCAAGGCGAGGGGTGGCGGCTGGGAGGAGCAACCCCACGTCCAAGGAGTGGTGGCTGTGTGGGCGCAGGAGAGCCTAGAGGAGCCATCTCACGTTGAAGGTCAGGAAGGGCAGCAGTGAGGAGATAACCCTCGTCCAAGGTAAGGAACAGAGGCTGCACTTTGCTGGAGCAGCCATGAAGAGATACCCCACGCCCAAGGTAAGAGAAACCCAAGTAAGATGGTAGGTGTTGCAAGAAGGCATCAGAGGGCAGACACACTGAAACCATACTCATAGAAAACTAGTCAATCCAATCACACTAGGACCACAACCTTGTCTAACTCAAGGAAACTAAGCCATGCCCGTGGGCCAACCCAGGGCAGGTGGGTCACGGTGGAGACGTCTGACAGAATGTGGTCCACTGGAGAAGGGAATGGTAAACCACTTCAGTATTCTTGCCTTGAGAACCCCATAAACAGTATGAAAAGGCAAAATCATAGGATACTGAAAGAGGAACTCCCCAAGTCAGTAGGTGCCCAATATGCTACTGGAGATCAGTGGAGAAATAACTCCAGAAAGAATGAAGGGATGGAGCCAAAGCGAAAACAATACCCAGCTGTGGATGTGACCGGTGATAGAAGCAAGGTCCAATGCTGTAAAGAGCAATATTGCATAGGAACCTGGAATGTCAGGTCCATGAATCAAGGCAAATTGGAAGTGGTCAAACAAGAGATGGCAAGAGTGAATGTCAAAATTCTAGGAATCAGCATGGACTGGAATGGGTGAATTTAACTCAGATGACCATTATATCTACTACTGCAGGCAGGAATCCCTCAGAAGAAATGGAGTAGCCATCGTGGTCAACAAAAGAGTCCGAAATGCAGTATTTGGATGCAACCTCAAAAACGACAGAATGATCTCTGTTCATTTCCAAGGCAAATCAGTCAATACCATGGTAATCCAAGTCTATGCTACAACCAGTAACGCTGAAGAAACTGAAGTTGAATGGTTTTATGAAGACCTACAAGACCTTTTAGAACTAACACTCAAAAAAGATGTCTTTTTCATTATAGGAGACTGGAATGCAAAAGTAGGAAGTTAAGAAACACCTGGAGTAACAGGCAAATTCGGCCTTGGAATGCGGAATGAAACAGGGCAAAGACTAACAGAGTTTTGCCAAGAAAATGCACTGGTCATAGCAAACACCCTCTTCCAACAACACAAGAGAAGATGCTACACAAGGACATCACCAGATGGTCCACACCACAATCAGATTGATTATATTCTTTGCAGCCAAAGATGGAGAAGCTCTATACAGTTAACAAAAACAAGACCTGAGCTGATTGTGGCTCAGATCATGAACTCCTTATTACCAAATTCAGACTCAAATTGAAGAAAGTAGGGAAAACTGCTAGACCATTCAGGTATGACCTAAACCAAATCCCTTATGATTATACAGAGAGTGAGAAATAGATTTAAGGGCCTAGATCTGAGAGACAGAGTGCCTGATGAACTATGGAATGAGGTTTGTGACATTGTACAGGAGACAGGGAGCAAGACCATCTCCATGAAAAAGAAATGCAGAAAAGCAAGATGGCTATCTGGGGAAACCTTACAAATAGCTATGAAAAGAAGAGAAGCAAAAAGCAAAGGAGAAAAGAAAAGATATAAGCATCTGAATGCAGAGTTCCAAAGAATAGCAAGAAGAGATAAGAAAGCCTTCTTCAGCAATCAATACAAAGAAATAGAGGAAAAGAATGGAATGGGAAAGACTAGAGATCTCCTCAAGAAAATTAGAGATACCAAGGGAATATTTCATGCAAAGATGGGCTTGATAAAGGACAGAAATGGTCTGGACCTAACAGAAGCAGAAGATATTAAGAAGAGGTGGCAAGAATACATGGAAGAACTGTACAAAAAAGATCTTCATGACCCGGATAATCATGATGATGTGATCACACATCTAGAGCCAGACATCCTGGAATGTGAAGTCAAGTGGACCTTAGAAAGCATCACTACGAACAAAGCTAGTGGAGGTGATGGAATTCCAGTTGAGCTATTTCAAATCCTGAAATATGATGCTGTGAAAGTGCTGCGCTCAATATGCCAGAAATTTGGAAAACTCAGCAGTGGCCACAGGACTGGAAAAGGTCAGTTTTCACTCCAATCCCAAAGAAAGGCAATGGCAAAGAATGCTCAAACTACTGCACAATTGCACTCATCTCACATGCTAGTAAAATAATGCTCAAAAGTCTCCAAGCCAGGCTCCAGCAATACGTGAACCGTGAACTTCCTGATGTTCAAGCTGGTTTTAGAAAAGGCAGAGGAACCAGAGATCAAATTGCAAACATCCGCTGGATCATGGAATAAGCAAGAGAGTTCCAGAAAAACATCTATTTCTACTTTATTGACTATGCCAAAGCCTTTGACTGTGTGGATCACAATAAACTATGGAAAATTCTGAAAAAGATGGGAATACCAGACCACCTGAACTGCCTCTTGAGAAACCTATTTGCAGGTCAGGAAGCAACAGTTAGAACTGGACATGGAACAACAGACTGGTTCCAAATAGGAAAAGGAGTACGTCAAGGCTATATATTGTCACCCTGCTTATTTAACTTCTATGCAGAGTATATCATGAGAAACGCTGGACTGGAGAAGCACAAGCTGGAATCAAGATTGCCAGGAGAAATATCAATAACCTCAGATATGCAGATGACACCACCCTTATGGCAGAAAGTGAAGGGGAACTAAAAAGCCTCTTGATGAAAGTGAAAGAGCAGAGTGAAAAAGTTGGCTTAAAGCTCAACATTCAGAAAACGAAGATCATGGCATCTGGTCCCATCACTCCATGGGAAATAGATGGGGAAACAGTGGAAATAGTGTCAGACTTTATTTTGGGGGGCTCCAAAAATCACTGCAGATGTTGACTGCAGCGATGAAATTAAAAGACGCTTACTCCTTGGAAGAAAAGTTATGACCAACCTAGATAGCATATTCAAAAGCAGAGACATTAGTTTGCCGACTAAGGCCCGTCTAGTCAAGGCTATGGTTTTTCCAGTAGTCAAGTATGGATGTGAGAGTTGGATTGTGAAGAATGCTGAGCGCCAAAGAATTGATGCTTTTGAACTGTAGTGTTGGAGAAGATTTCCCTTGGACTGCAAGTAGATCCAACCAGTCCATCCTAAAGGAGATCAGTCCTGGGTGTTCATTGGAAAAACTGATGCTAAAGCTGAAACTCCAGTACTTTGGCCACCTGATGTGAAGAATTGACTCATTGGAAAAGACTCTGATGCTGGGAGGGATTGAGGGCAGGAGGAAAAGGGGCTGACAGAGGATGAGATGGCTGGATGACATCACTGACTCGATGGACATGAGTTTGAGTGAACTCCAGGAATTGGTGATGGACAGGGAGGCCTGGTGTGTGCAGTTCATGGGGTCGCAAAGAGTCGTACACTACTGAGCGACTGAACTGACTGCACTAAACTGAGCAACTGACACACTTAGAAATAAAATTGATCTTTTTGATATTGACTTTATAAACAGTAATGCTTCTAAGTTAACTTACGAATTTTTCATTTGTCTATAGATTCTTCTGGACCTTCTATATACACAACTGTATCAAATGCAAATAATGGCAATTTTCCTTCTTCCTTTTAAATCCGATTTTTTTTTTTTATTTTGCTTGCCTTACTGCACTGACTTGGATTTCCAGTACAACATGGAATAGTAACAGTGAGAGTGACATTCTTGCCTCACATCTATTCTCAGTGTATGAAAGCTTGCAATATTTCACCATTAAGTATGTTATTTGCTGAAGGTTTTGATAGATGCCCTTTATCAGGTCAAGGAATCTCCCTTTTATTCCTAGTGTGACAAGAGTTTTATCATGAATGGGGTGTTGAGTTTTATAAAATACTTTATGCATCTATCATAATTCTACTCCCTTTTCCTCTTTAGGTAAACTACAAGGATTCATTTTTGATTGGTAAACCACTCTTAAATTCCCAGATTAAAACTCATTTGGTAACCAACATGATACTGTAAAGCAAAAAAATTTAAAAAAAACTCATTTTGGTCATGATGAATTATTTTTTTAATATGTTACTGAATTTCATTTGCTAATTTCTTAAAGTAAACTTTTTAAATTTTGTGACCATTGTAGATTTACATGCAGCTGAAAGAACTAATATAAGGAAGTCCTATGTAGCGACTAAACAACAACAAAAATGTACCCATTACCCAGTTTCTCCCAACGAAAATATGTTACATAAATAAGGTAAAATATCACCAGCAGGATAGTGACATTGATACAGTCAAGATAGAAAAGATTTCCATCATCACAGGGATTCCTCTTGTTGCCCTTTCATAGCTATGCCCACCTTTTTGCCAATCCATCTCCTCTTTGACCCCTGCCAGCCACTCATATCCATTTCCATAATGGAGTCATAAGGTATGTAACCATGAGATTGGCTTTTTCACTCAGCAAAATCTTGTGGAGATTTATCCAAGTTGTTGTGTGTATCAGTTGTGTGTTCCTTTTTGTTGCTTAGTAGTGTTCCATGATTATGGATGTACCACAGTTTGTTTATCCACTCACCCATTGAAGGACCTCTGTGCCATTCCCAATTTGGAGCTATTAGAAAGAAAGCTGCTATAGATATTCATGTACGCATTTTTGTGTAAACCTTAATTTTAAATTCTCTCTTATAAATGCCTAAGTATGCAATTACTAGGTCATATGGTACTTGTATGTTTAGTTTTATAAGGATTGCCAAACTGTTTTGAAGAGTGGCTGTGCCACTTTATAGCCCCACCAGCAATGTATAAATGATCTTGTTTCTCTATACCCTCTTTAGTATTTGGTATTGTCACCTTTTTTTTGCCATTGGATAGCTATGTAGTGATAGCTCATTGTGGTTTTAATTTGCATTAATTTGCATTAATGATGTTGACTAACTTTTCATGTGTTCATTTGCCATCTGTATATCTTCTTTGGTGAAATATCTCTTCATGTCTTTTGTCCATTTTCTAATTGGCTTGTTTCTTTTGTTTTGTCTTGTTTTGTTTTACTGTTGAATCTTAAGAGTTCTTTATATATTCTACATGCAAGGCCTATGTCAAATGCATGATTTACAAATATTTTCTCTCAGTTTGTAGCTTGTCCTTTCATTAATTTCTTTATAGAACACAAGTACTTGATTTGATGAAATCAAACATCCATTTTTTTTTCTTTTATGGGTGGTTTGTATTTAAGAATTCTTCATCAATAATTAAATTCTGATGACTTTCTCCCATGTTTTCTTCCCAATGATCTGTAGTGTTATGTTTTGTATTTAAATCTAAGATTCTATAGACAAAAAACTGGTCAATTTTTGCATAACATGTGAAGTTTAGTCTAAGGTTTATCTTTTTGCCTGTGAATGTCTGATTGTTCCAGCGTCATCTGTTGAAAAGGTAATCTTTCCTTTACTGAGATACTTCTGCACCTTTGTTGAAAAAATTAGTTGAGTATATTTGGTGCAGATCTGTTTCTGAGCTCTCTTTTTTTCTTCCACTGTTCTGTATATCTCTTCTTCTGCCAGTATCACATAGTCTTGATTATAGTAGCTATATGATAAGCTTGAAAATCAGGTAGAGTTATTCCTCACACTATATCTACTTTTTTTGCCCTTCCATATAAGTGTTAGAATAATCTTGTCTGTATCTATTAAAATAGCTTGCTGGAATTTTGATAAGAATAGCATTAAATCTATATATCAATTTGGAGAAAATTGACATCTTTATGTTCAGTCTTCCAATCCATGAATACCAGTGTATCTCTTTATTTGTTTATATCTTCTTTGATTTCTTTTTTCAGCATTTAAAAATTTTNTGAGTATATTTGGTGCAGATCTGTTTCTGAGCTCTCTTTTTTTCTTCCACTGTTCTGTATATCTCTTCTTCTGCCAGTATCACATAGTCTTGATTATAGTAGCTATATGATAAGCTTGAAAATCAGGTAGAGTTATTCCTCACACTATATCTACTTTTTTTGCCCTTCCATATAAGTGTTAGAATAATCTTGTCTGTATCTATTAAAATAGCTTGCTGGAATTTTGATAAGAATAGCATTAAATCTATATATCAATTTGGAGAAAATTGACATCTTTATGTTCAGTCTTCCAATCCATGAATACCAGTGTATCTCTTTATTTGTTTATATCTTCTTTGATTTCTTTTTTCAGCATTTAAAAATTTTCAACATACAACTCCTGCACATGTTTTGTTACATTTACACCTAATTATTTCTTTTTTATTTTTGGAGAGACTATAAATGGATTGCATTTAAAATTTGAGTGTTCACATGTTCATTGCCAGTACATAGAAATATAACTGATTTTTTGTNTCTCTTTATTTGTTTATATCTTCTTTGATTTCTTTTTTCAGCATTTAAAAATTTTCAGCATACAACTCCTGCACATGTTTTGTTACATTTACACCTAATTATTTCTTTTTTATTTTTGGAGAGACTATAAATGGATTGCATTTAAAATTTGAGTGTTCACATGTTCATTGCCAGTACATAGAAATATAACTGATTTTTTGTATGTTTATCTTGCATCCTGTGAGTTTGATGAACTTACTTATTAGTTCTAGAATGCTTGGGATTTTCTATGTAGACAATCACATCATCTGCAAATGAGAGCCATTTTATTTCTTCCCTTCCAATATGTATGCCTTTTCTTTTTTCTTTTACTTTCTATTCTCTATTTACCTCTTTCTTTTTATGCTGACTAGAACTCCATCACTATTTTCAGTAAGAGAGGACATCCTTGCCTTGTTCTCAGTCTAGGCTTAAGAACATTCTTTAATGATCTTTCACCATTAAATATGTCAGCTGTAGAATTTTGTAGATGGCCTTTACCAAGCTGAAGAAATTTACTCTCTTCTCAATATTTGAGTGTTTTTGTTTTTTTTTTTTTTAATGAAAGGGTGTTAGATTTGGTAGAATGTTTTTTCTATACCAATAAATCATTGATTTTCCTTTCTTAGCCTATTGACATGGTGGATTAAATTCACTGATTTCCAAGCATTGAACTAGCCTTGCATTCCTGAAATAAACCCTACTTGGTCATGGGCTATACTTCTTTTTATGTATTAGTCAATTTTATTTTTTGATATTTTGTTGAGAATTTTTCTATTTTCATGAAGAATGTTGGTCTCGGTTTCCTTTTTGTGTACTCTCTTCATCCAGTTTTTGTGTCAGGGCAATGCTGGATTCATAAAATGAATTGGAAAGTCNAGTTTTTTTTTTTTTTTTTTAATGAAAGGGTGTTAGATTTGGTAGAATGTTTTTTCTATACCAATAAATCATTGATTTTCCTTTCTTAGCCTATTGACATGGTGGATTAAATTCACTGATTTCCAAGCATTGAACTAGCCTTGCATTCCTGAAATAAACCCTACTTGGTCATGGGCTATACTTCTTTTTATGTATTAGTCAATTTTATTTTTTGATATTTTGTTGAGAATTTTTCTATTTTCATGAAGAATGTTGGTCTCGGTTTCCTTTTTGTGTACTCTCTTCATCCAGTTTTTGTGTCAGGGCAATGCTGGATTCATAAAATGAATTGGAAAGTCTCTGCTCCTCTTTCTTTTTCTGGAAGAGATTAGAATTTGTGTTTATTATTCTTTAAACTTTTGGTAGAATTTTCCAGTGGAACCATATGGCCCTCAATATTTCTTGGAGGGATGTTTTTAATTACAAATTCAATTTCTTTGATAAATATCCAAATTATCTGCTTTATACTGGATGAGTTGTGGTGGTTTGTACTTCCTGAGGAATTAATCCATTTCATCTAAGCTGTGAAGTCTGTATGTGTAGAGTTGTTCATGCTGTTGCTGCTAAGTCGCTTCAGTAGTGTCCTACTCTGTGCGACCCCAGAGATGGCAGCCCACCAGGCTCTCCTGTCCCTGGGATTCTCCAGGCAGGAACACTGGAGTGAGTTGCCATGTCCTTCTCCAATGCATGAAAATGAAAAGTTGAAGTGAAGTCGCTCAGTTGTGTCTGACTCTTCACGACCCCATGGACTGCAGCCTACCAGGTTCCTCCATCCATGGGATTTTCCAGGCAAGAATACTGGAGTGGGGTGCCATTGCCTTCTCCAGAGTTATTCATAGTGTTTTATTATCCTCTTGATGTCTGCAAGGTCTGTATTGATATCCTTTGTTTCATTCCTGATATTGGTAATGTGTATCTTTTCTCTCTTTTCTTTGCCAATCTTGCTAGAGATTTGTCAATTTAATTGAACTTTTCAAAGAACTATGTCTTTGTTTCATTGATTTTTCACCCTTGCTATCCTGGTATATATATATGTCAGTTGGTCATGATGCATTATTCTTTTAATACATTTTTATACCATTTCATAATATTTTGGTTTTAGATTTTTTTTCATCCATGTTTATAAAAACAACTAAGCTGAAATGTTCTTTTCTTACTATGTTTTTACCTAGTTTTGGTATCAAGATTTGTCTAGGTTTTTTTTGGTTAGCCTCATAAAAAGAGTTGGGAAGCTTTCCTGCTTTTTGTATTCTCTGGAAGGATTTGTGTAATATTGATTTTACTGGACACATAGAATTTTGTGCAATTATGTATGTTTAGGGGCAAATAGTTTCATCTCTATGCATGGAGCTAGGTGGAGCATGGTAACATATTTCTGATCCTTTACCATATGCCAGACACCATGCTGGAATTTTACATTCATTATCTCATTGTTTCCTTACTCGACAACAATTTTTATACTTGCCTCTGAGATCAGAAAACTGAGATTCATTGACTTGCCTAAGATCATACAGCTGTGGGATTCAAAGCTAAATCTTATTTGTTGACCTCTTACTACTGCAGTCTAAGCACTGTGCCCTGGGATGGTCATCTGCTGCAGCACTGAATCTTTCCAATAGCTCAGTGAGAATCATCCTGTTTCTCACTGTAGAGATGAAGATGTGGAAGTTCAGAGAAGTTGAGAAACTTGACCAGGCTAAACATCTAGGATGTGACCAAGCTGGGCCCCAGAGTGATATGTTGCCATTCTGCAGCCAGAGATGGTGTTCTTTGTGCTGCTGTGCCCAGAATGTTCCTCTCGGGGCAACAAGCACATCCCTATGTGTTAGTGGCTGCCACCATTGTTAGCAGCTCAGGGAAAAGGAGGGGCACATTGGGCAGGACAGCTGCTGACCCCAGGTTCCAGGTGCAGCAATGAATCAAAGCTGAAGACAGAGCTGGGGAGCTAGGCTGCTGGGCAGCTGGAAGTAAAGAGCTACAGAAACTGCCCCCTGAGACTGTGACACTGGAAGGTGGCTTGGCAGATGCCCACATGGACCAGGAGACAGGGTAACAGGTAGGAAGGTGGTTGGGGGCTAGAAGATCTGGACTCTGGTAGGTCACAGTGCCACCCTTCTGTCATTTCCTAGGCTAGGGCTGGCTGGACTAAATTTCCTTCATTTCTGCAAAGCCCAGACCTGAGCCACTACTAGCTCCCAGGAAAGAAGAGAGAGTGGAGGAGAAAAGAGAGATGCCCTGGCACCCAAGCCACAGCCAGAGGCATGGGGATCAACTCTAGCCTTGAAGATATGGCAGAGAACAGACGGTCTTTACAGATCAGTTTGTCCATTCACCCCACTGTTTAGGATGAAACTAAGGCCCAGAGAAATGAGGATAAAGTGACTTATTTATCCAAGGCCACACATAACCCTAAACAACCACCTGGAGGAGAGCAAGGGCCCAGACTGACGGGTGGGGCAAGTAGGGTGTGTGTGTGTGTGTGTGTGTGTGTGTGTGTGTGTGTGTGTTGAGCTTCCTTCTATACTGTGGTAGCTGCTACTGCTAAGTCGCTTCAGTCATGTCCAACTCTGTGCGACCCCATAGACGGAAGCCCACCAGGCTCCCCCATCCCTGGGATTCTCCAGGCAAGAATACTGGAGTGGGTTGCCATTTCCTTCAGACAGCACAAATTATGAAGCCTGACTCCTTCATGTGTCAACTTGTGATTCTAGAAGCAAGATACTAGAATGCTCTGGGCCTCAGTTTCTTCATTTGTAGTAACTACCTCTTAGTGTTGCATACAGATGAAATAAGTTATATATATGTATATATATATAAAACACTTAGAAGTGTGTCTAGCACATCAGAAGCACTACATAAGTGCTACTGCTATTACTGGAGGCCCTTGGATGGGGTAGAAAGTACAGGGCTCAAGAGTCAGCCTGCCTGTATTCCTTTCCGGACTGCCCCATGGACTGTGTGGCTTTAGGCAAATTTCTTCTTTCTCTGTGTGTCAATAGCCTCATCTGCAATATGTGTAATATGGAACTGGTAAGAGACTCTCATTTCCAGGATTGTTGGGGAATTTGGTGCTATGACTTGGACAGATCACCAGGCTCACCAAAGGCCTTGGAAAAAAGGTGGCTTTTATAACTGCTGTGGGTCATTCTCTGGGTTTCTGCCCCACACCCTTTACCAGAGCTAGGTGAGAGCCCCAACCCTTCAAGTTTCAGGCCCTGCAGCATCTTTGCTCCTGCCCTCAGGGCGACTTGCTGACTTGACAACTTCCTTTCTCCTCCTAGGACTGGGGACTAAGGGAGCTTTGAGGGCCATGCCCCTGGAGGCCCCAATCCCCCACCGATGGCCATAGGAAGTGGAAAGATAGGGCCTGGTTGCAGAAGATCTCTATCTAGTCTGGCAGGGAGTACTTGCCTCAAAGCCTCTTCTCCAGCTAATCCTGTTCTGGGGCTCAGTGGAGCTGAAGCGGCCAGTTAGAAAGACAATCAGAGATTCACAGGCCTAAACAGAGACCATTCCCTGTCCCCATACAGTTTAATTCAGAGAAGAGGACTCACAGAGCTAGAAATAATAAGGATTGTGGACAAGGCAACATAGCAATGATTACCATTCTATAGAGTCAGAAGCTGTGTCTCAGAAACATTAAATGCAGAGTGAAGATCACAACCCAGATTTCCTAAATGTTGTCCTTTCAGGAACCAAAGTAGGTCAGAGCTGGAACAGATACTGCTTTAGGGAACATTTGAGCTTAATCCCATTTCATAGGTAAGTACCTGAGGCCCAAAGAGGGAAAGAGACTTGCCCAAGATTCAAAAGGTGTTAGTGGCAGGGGTGGGACCCAAACCCAGGGCCCCTGATCCCGTGACCAGGGCTCTTTCCATGCCCCACAGCTGCAGAGGGAGTGGCAGTGGGCCTGAAAGCTTCAGTGGTGGAAGGTATGAGGGGGAGGAGCCCAAGCAGTGTACCAGGATGCTTTCACCTCCCGTGCCACCAGAAGTGCTGTCTTCCCCCCACCCTGGTGCTCTGAGACCCCTGTCTCACTTACCTCACCAACTCCCTGCAGAAGACATCACTGAGCCTTAAAGAGGGTCAGAGACCTGAGTTCCAAGCTGTGTGTTCTCTCTCTGGGCTTCTGCTTCACCAGCTTTCAAAAAGTGTTGAGTGTGGGGCAGGAAAGGACTGGTTGAGTCACAGCATTTAAATTAGCTGTAGAGCTGGGGCAAATCCCGATGCCCAGGCCCTTCCCCAAACTCATGAATTCAGAATCTCAGGGGTGGGCCTTAGGCTTGAGTGGCAGGTTTAATTTGCCTGGAGATTCAAATGAGCAGTGTGCTGGAGGAGACGTCCAAGGGCTCCTCTACCTGACTTCTGCTGAGATTCCATGACCAACACAGGGTGTCTTGGGTTGAGGGGAGGCAGTAGCCTTGACGGCTCCTCTCTCACAGCCCTCACAGTGAGCATGCCAGCCCAAACTATAGGCCATTTTCCCAGGGTTAGAAAATTGCTTTGGGGTTTCCGGCACTGTCTGCATTCCTCCTGGGATGCTGCTCCTGTGGTAAGAGTCTGCCTATCCACACCCCTCCGCCTCCTCTCCCCATGACCCCCCACCCCTCCCTGGGCTGGCTGACTCCATGTGGCAGAGAAACAGTGCAGGCTCTGGAATCACAAGAAGCTTAGGGTGAAGGCCCTGCTTCACCATGAGGAGTTTTAGAGCCTCAAACAAATCATTTCACTTCCCTAAGCCTCAGCTTTCTCATTTCTAAAATAGGGATAGTAACAGTACTTGGCTCACATTTTGTCTGTTAAGCTCAGAGTCCTGCTCCAAGGAGTGTTCCATGAATTGTGATGATCTGATGCCCCAGGGGAAGCCTAGCTCCTAGCTCCCTCAGAGGAACCCAGGGCAAACTGCTCTGCTCTCATTTCCAAGACTCAACACTCAGGGAGTGGAAAATGTGCTTTCTGCATTTGGTTCTTTCTAGTTCACGAGGCATGTCCTCTTCTGCTTTCTTGTATGGCCTTCCCAGCAAGACCATAAGAGAGGAATTATAATCTCTACCTTATAGGGGATGAAGATGGAACTCAGAAAGAGTCAGACATTTGCCCCCCAGTCACCCACTTCAGAATTGATAGTGCTGAGATTTGAACCCAGGGCTATCTGGCTCCAGAGCTCAGAATGTATCATTACTATCTTAACCTGGCAAGAGCAGGGAAAGTTCTACTCTACTGGACAAGGCCTACATTGACATTGAACCACTTCAATGTGGGTGTAAATGCCCATTGAAGGTGACTTGGAAATCTAAGGGCCAGACAGTCAGAGGTCAGACACACATACACACATACACATACAGAGAGTAGGGTGGAAGTCGATAACAATTATTGCATAATTGCTGCCAGCAGTTAAAACAGATGCTCCACAACAACCACCATGGAAGGAGGTTGAAAGTGAAAGTACTCAGTCGTGTCTGACTCTGTGACCTCATGAACTGTAACTCACCAGGCTCCTCTGCCCATGGGGATTCTCCAGGCAAGAATACCTGAATGGGTTGCCATGCCACTCCAGTGGGTTGGATCTTCCCAACCCAGGTATTGAACCCAGGTCTCCTGCATTGCAGGCAGATTGTATACCATCTGAGCTACCAGGGAAGCCCAAGAATACTGGAAAGGGTAGCTCATCCCTTCTCCAGGGGATCTTCCTGACCCAGGAATCATATCAGGGTCTCCTGCATTGCAGGCAGATTCTTTACCAGCTGACCTACCAGAGAAGGAGGTTGGCAAGTTGATATTTGATGAGAAGAATGGTAATGGAAACAATAAATGAGCCCACCACACCCTGAGTGTTCTGACAGCTTCTTACACACACACACACACACACACATGTGAGCGCAATAATAAAGCTAGCTATAATCAGTCCTTGTTTGTGTATAGCTTTACAACATACGCAGAAGAGTTTTCTCAAGTGTATTACCTCATTTCCTCCGACAATGTATTCATTTAACAAATATTTATTGAGCACCTACTATGTGCCAAACACTGTTCTAGGTGCTTGAGATACATCAGTGAACAAAATAGGTATGTGAAGATCTCTCTCCTTAAGGAACCTATAATCTAATGAGAAGGGCAAAAGGTAAAGGTGAAATATATCATATGGTTGATGGTGATAAGTGCTGTGGAGAAAAAAAGTAAAGCAGGAGGAAAGGTGAGAGTATCTGAGGGTGAGGTTGCAAATTTAGCTACCATGGCCAAAAATGTCACACTCAGAAAGCAGCATTCGAGAAAGCTCTGAAGGAAATAAGGAAGTGAATCACACAGATGTCTGTGGACAGACCATTGTAGGCAGACAGAACAGTCCATACAAAGAATCTGAGTCAGTTGTGTGTCAGAAAGCTTTGAGGAAATGCAAAGAAGCCAGGGCAGCTAGACTTGAATAAGCAAAGGGCAGCATATGAAGGCAGAAAGATAAGGAAGGACCAGATTGCAGAGCAATTTTGGCCACCACGAGGACTTTGGCTTTACTTGTAGAGAGGTGGGGAGACTTGGGGCCTGATTTGGGCTTCACTGGCTCCCTCAGGCTTAGATACTTCAGGTGCAGAGAATGGGCTGTGAGGACAAGGACCTTTAGGGTGATCTAGAGGGTGGAGATGGTAGAAATGGTGGAAAGTGGTTGGATTTGGGATATATTCTAAAGACAGAGACAAGAGGCTTTGCTGAGATGGGATGTAGGAGACTGAAGAAAACAAGGAGTCGGGGGGTAGCTCACATGGCATGAAGCCCACATGTCTCTACCTCTGCTGTCACCACTTCGGTCTGAGGCACCAGCACCTCTTGCTGGGACCTTGGCAGTGGCTTCCTCACTGGGGCTCCTTCTCCCAGTCCTGCCCCCTACAATCTACTCTCCATCCAGCAACCAGAAGGATCCTTTTAAAATGTAAATCAGGCCATGTCACTTTCCTCCTTAAAACCCTCCTGCGGTTTCCCATGACACTTAGAAAAAAAGTCCAAGGCCCAGATGAGCTGGCTCCTGTCTGCTTTTCCAATAATTACTGATCTTTCCTGCCTCTATCCCTAGGCCCTGCTCTGCTCCAACCTGCTCAGCTCTTCCATAAACTCCCAAGCTCATTCTCACCTTGGGATCTTTGCATCTGCTGTTTTCACTGCCTGGAATGTTCTTTCTCCTCTCATTCTTCAAATCTCAGCTGAGATGTCACCTCCTAGGAAAGATCACACCCTGCACCATCACTTTATCTAAATTAGATTTGCCATTCTGGGTTTTCTCTCTCATAATTCCTTTCTTTAAAAAAAAAAAATCTCCCTTCCTAGCACATTCCATGGATGATACATTGATTTGCAAGACTTTTGTCTCCTTCACTAGACTGTCAGTTCCCCGGGAGCAAGGGGAGGACCATGCAGACTTGGTCACCCCTATATCTCGATGCCTGGTTCTAAGACAGGCACACAGCATTAGTGAGTGTGTGTGTGTGT
>SJYB01006168.1:0-11997 GCA_006408585.1 Antidorcas marsupialis | reverse complement strand
AAAAAAAAAAAATCTCCCTTCCTAGCACATTCCATGGATGATACATTGATTTGCAAGACTTTTGTCTCCTTCACTAGACTGTCAGTTCCCTGGGAGCAAGGGGAGGACCATGCAGACTTGGTCACCCCTATATCTCGATGCCTGGTTCTAAGACAGGCACACAGCATTAGTGAGTGTGTGTGTGTGTATGAGTGTGTGTGCGTGTGTGTACGTGTGTGTGTGGGTGTGTGTAGCAAGGCATTAAGTGATTTACAGGAATATATTCATTTAATGGGGGCTTCCCAGGTGACTCAGTGGGTAAAGAAACCTCCTGCAACACAGGAGACACAGAAGATGCGAGTTTGAGCCCTAGGTTTGGAAGGTCCCCTGGAGAAGAGCATGGCAACCCACTCCAGTGTTCTTGCCTGGACTATCCCACAGACAGAGAAGCTTGGTGGGCTACAGTCCACAGGGCCGCAAAGAGTTATACACAACTGAAGCCACTGAACATGCCTGCACACTCATTTAATACCTACAATAAGTCTGTGAAATAGGTATTGCTATTATCCCATTTTATAGGTGAGAAAACTGAGGCACAAGAGATATCACAAAGTTTACAAATGGTAGAGCCAAGATTTAAACTCATGTCTGTTTGACCTATATGTACCCTTCATCACACACACAGTGGGTGCGGTCTGGACATTTTTTTTTTCTAATAAAGGATCAAAAATGTTAAAAAAAAAAAAGATAGGCTTAAACTAAGGTACATCAGATGTGAAATCTAGATTTGACCTCCACTTCTTAAACTGACACAAGAATGCCCCATATTATTTTTGATGTGAGATTGTTCAAAGAATGTATCTCTGGAGCCGAGCAGATCTAGTCTCAAACCCCTGTCCCGCTGGTTAGTATGTGACCTAATGCAAGTCACTTCACATCTGTGAAGCACTATTTGGTCACAGAAGAACTGAACAAAAAAGATCTTCAAGACCAAGATAATCACGATGGTATGATCACTCACCTAGAGCCACACACCCTGGAATGTGAAGTCAAGTGGACCTTAGAAAGCAGCACTACGAACAAAGCTAGTGGAGGTAATGGAATTCCAGTGGAGCTATTTCAGATCATGGAAGATGATGCTGTGAAAGTGCTGCACTCAATATGCCAGAAATTTGGAAAACTTAGCAGTGGCCACAGGACTTGAAAAGGTCAGTTTTCACTCCAATTCCAAAGAAAGGCAATGCCAAAGAATGCTCAAAGTACCACACAGTTGCACTCATCTCACACGCTAGTAAAGTAATGCTCAAAATTCTCCAAGTCAGGCTTCAGTAATATGTGAACCGTGAACTTCCTGATGTTCAAGCTGGTTTTAGAAAAGGCAGAGGAACCAGAGATCAAATTGCCAACATCTGCTGGATCATCAAAAAAGCAAGAGAGATCCAGAAAAACACCTATTTCTGCTTTATTGACTACACCAAAGCCTTTGACTGTGTGGATCACAATAAACTGGAAAATTCTGAAACTGAAAGTGAAGTCGCTCAGTCGTGTCCAACTCTTTGGGATCCATGAACTGTAGCCCACCAAGCTCCTCCATCCATGGGATTCTCCAGGCAAGAATACTGGAGTGGGTTTCCATTTCCTTCTCCAGGGGAACTTCCCGACCCAGGGATCGAACCCAGGTCTCCCACATTGCAGGCAGACGCTTTAACCTCTACACCACCAAAGAGATGGGAATACCAGACCACCTGACCTGCCTCTTGAGAAACCTGTATGCAGGTCAGGAAGCAACAGTTAGAACTGGACATGGAACAACAGACTGGTTCCAAATAGGAAAAGGAGTATGTCAAGGCTGTATATTGTCACCCTGCTTATTTAACTTCTATGCAGAGTACATCATGAGAAATGTTGGGCTGGAAGAAGCACAAGCTGGAATCAAGATTGCCGGGAGAAATATCAATAACCTCAGATATGAAGATGACACCACCCTCAGATATGAAGATGACACCACCCTTATGTCAGAAGGTGAAGAAGAACTAAAGAGCCTCTTGATGAGAGTGAAAGAGGAGAGTGAACAAGTTGGCTTAAAGTTCAACATTCAGAAAACGAAGATCATGGCATCTGGTCCCATCACTTCATGGGAAATAGATGGGGAAACAGTGGAAACAGTGGCAGACTTTATTTTGGGGGCCTCCAAAATCACTCCAGATGATGATTGAAGCCATGAAATTAAAAGACTCTTACTCCTTGGAAGGAAAGTTGTGACCAACCTAGACATTAAAAAGCAGAGACATTACTTTGCCAATAAAGGTCTGTCTAGTCAAGGCTGTGGTTTTTCCAGTAGTCATGTATGGATGTGAGAGTTGGACTATAAAAAAGCTAAGCACCGAAGAATTGATGCTTTTGAACTGTGGTGTTGGAGAAGACTCTTGAGAGTCCCTTGGACTCCAAGGAGATCCAACCAGTCAATTCTAAAGGAGATCAGTCCTGGGTGTTCATTGGAAGGACTGATGTTGAAGCTGAAACTCCAGTACTTTGGTCACTTGATACCAAGAGCTGACTCATTGAAAAAGACCCTGATGCTGGGAAAGANTTGATGCTTTTGAACTGTGGTGTTGGAGAAGACTCTTGAGAGTCCCTTGGACTCCAAGGAGATCCAACCAGTCAATTCTAAAGGAGATCAGTCCTGGGTGTTCATTGGAAGGACTGATGTTGAAGCTGAAACTCCAGTACTTTGGTCACTTGATACCAAGAGCTGACTCATTGAAAAAGACCCTGATGCTGGGAAAGACTGAGAGCAGGAGGAGAAGGAGACGACAGAGGATGAGATGGCTGGATGGCATCACTGACTCAATGGACATGGGTTTGGGTGGACTCCAGGAGTTGGTGATGGACAGGGAGGCCTGGCATGCTGCAGCTCATGGGGTTGAAGAGTCGAACACGACTGAGAAACTGAACTGAACTGAACTGAAAACCATGGTTCAGGTTTTTCCATAAGACAGAGAAACCAGAACAAACTTTTTGGGCAACCCAATAATTCTGCCGCAGGATAGCATGGAAAATACCCAATAAGCATATTCCACTCACGTCTCTATTTAGCAGTAGTTATAAGGCAAAGTCCAAAATAAAACATAAGTGGGCTAGTACTGTCATTGAATGAAAACAGTACAAACTTTAAACTTGAACTAAGTCAGNCCAATAATTCTGCCGCAGGATAGCATGGAAAATACCCAATAAGCATATTCCATTCACGTCTCTATTTACCAGTAGTTATAAGGCAAAGTCCAAAATAAAACATAAGTGGGCTAGTACTGTCATTGAATGAAAACAGTACAAACTTTAAACTTGAACTAAGTCAGTACTAATACACTGGAAAAAACTATCTTCCAACTTGCTTTATGGCCTATTAAATATGTAAATGTATGCCAATTTGGACAAATCTATAAAGCAAAATTTCCTTTGACTCTATATTCCTTTTGGCTATTTCTCTCTTTTTCTGTTTCCTTTTCTTGGTGCACCTGTGCTTCCTCAACTTTTTTTCACTTTCCACTCACTCTTCACCCCACTGCATCAAGATACGGTCCTCAGCTCCACCTGAAGTCACTGGCAAAATCAGCTATTTTTTGCCAAACCAAGGAGGCATGTTTTAGTTATTTTCCTACCTGATTTCATTGCTTTTGCTGCACTGGACATTTTCAGTCTTTTCTGAAATTGTCTGGTCTCTGCCCACATCCATCTCCCAACCTCTCTGCTGCTTCTTTTTTCATCTCCTTTGTGGATTCTTTCAAACTTCCCTTCCCTTTAAATACTAATGTTCCCTATGGTGCCCTTGGCTCACTGTTCTTTTTTCTTTTTTTAGGCAACCTATTCACTCTCATGATTTTAATGCTAACCTTTAAGAGCATGTGTCCTTAGTGTAAATCTTCAATCCTGTTGATGTATTATCCTCATATATTCAATAGTCTGATTAGCATAGACATTCATACATACTTGAATGTCCTATGGATAAGGTGACTTTACTTTCTAGGTTTCCCTTGATAGTTGTAGTTTACATGTATTGTCCTGGCAAAATTATTAGTAATGGCATTTTTCACATTCATAAGTGCCCAAGTTCAGATAATAAATCATGATTTTGTATGTCTGAAAGTAAATTTGCCTTATCTTAATCTACAACCCTAACCTGCTTCCAAACTCAATGACATCCCACTATGCAAGACAAAACTCACAAGTCACTTTATCTGTTCCACTCCCCCTCCTCACACACACTCAAACCATACACCAAACCCTAGTGATTTTACCCCATAAATATTTTTGTGCAAGATACCTCATTCATTATCTTCTGCTTGTGTCTTTAGGATAGACTCTCAACATTTCCTGCCTGGAATGTCAAAAAGTCATCCTAAGTGTTTCTCTAGGCTCTGGTATTTCAACCCCTTAAATGTACACTCCAAAATGAAGCCACGTAGTAAATTTGTGAGATGCAGAAACCTGATTATATCATTCTGCTGCTTAAAATTATCTTCAAAATCATCCCTCACCAAAAGACTAACTCAAGTTCATTATATCAAGTGTGGCCTCCCATACCTGGCCCTGACCTCTCCATCTCACCTTTCTCCTGGCCTCCCACCTCCAACTCATACTTGACAACCTTGATATATGGAGTGTTTCCATTGCCCCGCCCATCACTGAAGAGTCAGGCTTGCTTGCCTTTATAGCTTGTGCTGTATAAAACATCCTGCCAATTCTGGGCCTCTTTAACTGTCAACCATTTGCCAATATGAGGCTCAGTCACTGTTCCTCTTGGGGGCATTCTGGGCACCCCCAGAATAGTTTGTATGTTGCCCCTCCACACTTCCACAACATACTATGCATACTGCAGTCTTCTTCATGCATGGTATAACCTCCTGGCTCCTTGGAAGGGAAGCTATGACAAACCTAGACAGGGCATTAAAAAGCAGAGACATCCCTTTGCTGACAAAGGTCCATATAGTCAAAGCTATGGTTTATTCAGTAGTCACGTATAGATGTGAGTTGGACCATAAAGAAGGCTTAGCATCAAAGAATTGATCTTTCAAATTAAGGTGCTGGAGAAGACTCTTGACAGTCCCTTGAACAGCAAGGAGATCAAACCATTCAATCCCAAAGGAAATCAACTCTGAATACTTACTGGAAGGACTGATGCTGAAGCTCCAAGACTTCAGCCACCTGATGCATAGAACCGACTCATTGGAAAATATCCTGATGCTGGGAAAGATTAAAGGGAAAAGAAGTGGGCGGCAGAGGATGAGATAGTTAGACAGCTTCATCAACTCAATGGAAATTAATTTGACAAAACTCTAGGAGATAGTGGAGGACAGAGGAGCTTGGTGTAATGCAGTCCATGGGATCACAAAGAGTCAGAAAAAACTTAGTGACTGAACAACATAACTTCCTGAAATTAATACTTTATTAATACCTTATACCTTTCTCTATTAGAGTGAAAGATTCCTCTCAGTTATGTTTCCGATATTGCTTCTTAGATATTTTTAAATTGTTTTTTTCTAACAAGGCATGTTATACTTTAAAAATTGGAAGAAACTATGCCTGTATACTTTGTTTCAGTGAATCTTTTAACACAATCATTGATACTAACATCATCCCCCTTAAAGAGAAGGAAATGGGCACAGAAGGACTTGTCAGGGGCTTCACTGTAGGATGGTATATGTTAGACAGAAGAGACAGCTGTATAAACAGTGTGGGCAGTTCTGCCTGCCATGAACTCAACTGGACAATATCCTGTATTGCATTGAAGATGGAGCCATCTTTATAGAAACCCATAGGATTTTCTCGGTGATCCAGTGGCTAAAACTCCACACTCCCAATTCAGGGGATCTGGGTTCAAGCCCTGGTCGGGAAACTAGATCCCCACATGTTGCAACTAAAGAGTATGCATACCACTACTAAAAAAGAAAAAAAAAAAAAAAATCCTGCCAGCTGCCATTAAAAGCCAGCACAGCCAAATAAATTTTCAAAAAAGAGATGGGGCACAAACATCTGTTTAATTACTTAGCTTCCATTTTCAGCAGCTTCACACAAAGGGAGTATCTTTTCTATATTTAAATATATCTATCTTTCATTCAATAGGTTCACTTAATCCTAAACTAACTTCTTCATCTGATGCTAAGCCAAGGAAACAGTTACTTGTACATTCTCATCCTGGTGGAAGTAAGAACAGCATGCCTGTTTTCAATGTGGGCATCTAGACTCACAACTTCAAGGGATTTTGAGGGTCATTTGGACTACTGCATTTATATTTTGCTTTCAGTGCTGACTTGGAAAACAAATCCCTGGAAGCCGTGTGACTCATTCATGCTCTAGTCCAGAACATGCCTACTTCTAGACACTACTGGTGCAGGAGAAGCAGTACTTTTCAATCACATGGGCTCCCCATCCTGGCTTTTTAATAGAAAAGCAGACCAAAGGAAATAAGGAAAACAGAATAAAACGTGTGGTCTACACCAGCTGCATATGCACGGCCATGTCTCCTGAAGTAATCTATTGTTTCTAGTAGCAGGGTCCCTGAGCCATGCCTCAGATGGTAACAGAATCCCTCTGAACACTTTGCCACCCACTGAATGTTGCTTTTAAACTCTTGCTTTTCCCACCACATCAACTTTTTAAATAGCAGTTCTTAACCACATGACACTTGAATTTTACATCCCTTCACTAAGTCCAATCTTTGAATTGTTTTTTATTTATTTATTTTCCACCTTCCTTCAGGCCAGTGTAGTGACATGTGTGTAATAGCTATGCGGAAAGAAGTGGGATAAAAAGGAGATGATTTTCGAACACTGGCAGCTTGCAAGATTCCTTGTCTTTCATGGAGCCTAACTGGTGAGGGGTTCTATAGCACACTTCCTCTCTTGGGAAGAAGGAAAATGGCTGCCTGGGTTAAAGCATGGGCATGTGCCTGGGTGCAAAAGGCAAGACACTGCCTCATTCTAAACGGTTGTAAAGCTCCAATAGCGGCTTCCAAAGCTAAATGGAAAGAGATAAAGAAAAGATACACTTTTCTTTTTCAGTGCTTGCTAAGTCATTTCAGTCATGTTTCACTCTTTGTGACACTATGGACTGTAGCCTGCCAGGCTCTTCTGTACATGGGATTCTCCAGGTAAGAATACTGGAGTGGGTTTCCATACCCTTCCCTCCAGGAGTCTTTGCAACTCAGGGATTGAATCCACACGTCTTAAGTCTACTACATTGGCAGGTGGGTTCTTTACCAGTAGCACCACCTAGGAAGCCCTTTCTTCTTCAGCAACAAGACATAATTAAAATAACCCTGAAAATAAGACATAATACAGGTGATGAGGCCCAAGAGATGGCCTCCAGGGAGCACCACAGAGGCTGGCATTGATGCCTACAGAAAGCGTGCTGGTACTTTCAAGTCTGCTCGTTGTGGATGTTGACTCTGCTCACATTTTCTAAGGGCTGATACTGCCAGTAAGAAGCAGTTTACCTGGCACTTACTCTATCAGCTCATGCTGTTTTTAAAAACACTCGTTTATAGTCTCTTGCATTTAATGGGGCAACAGATTTATTTGTAAAAAGGGGGGTGCATTAAACCAACACAGATGTTTCTAAGTATTGGTGTTTAAAACAACCACCACTCTCACCACCATCTTCTACTATCATCACTTTATAAAAGAAAAAAATTCCTTAATATTAAACATTAGAAGAAGGAAATCAAGTCAGGAGAAAAAATGTCTTTAAATTGTATAAAGTCTGCCTTTTAAAAAACATATGGTACAATCTCAATAGATACTAGGTCTGGAAACATGCATTTGAAGGTACCTCCCCAAAATCATCTTCACAAAATAATGACAGACATCAGATACCTCATGAGTAAAGATCCCTTGATTTGACTTAAGAAAGGAGCCCATTTTAACGAAAAATAACAATGTGGTATAGTGGAAAGAAATTAGGACTTAAAGTCAGAAGTCTGAAATTTGATCCCTAGACCTGGCACTCATTAGTGGTGGGAATCTGAGGAAGCAGCTTCTCGTGTTGAGGTACCCATGCCACAGTTATAGGGTGGGATGATAATGATGATAAACCATACCTCACAGGGCCTTTGTAATGACCAAAGTTAATGACAGATTTGAAAGTGCTTTCTAAACAGTATAGATATTTTAGCTATTAGTTATTTTTCCAAGGCATCACAGTGGTATCTTAGATTACCAGGAAGAACGTAGAGCAAGCCACTGACAGGAAGAACCAAAACATATTCTGCGGACAGAGTGACGGTTTCCTTGGCTTTACAGTCCTCGTGCCAAGAAAAAACGGGATATCATTAGGATTGTTTTGGAGGCAATTTGAGGACAAGCTCCTCCATATTTATTTCCTTAACTCTCTACAGCTGCCTAAACAAGACTGTGCCAGCAAACCAGTAAATACTTCAACAATTTTCCTTTTTTTTTTTTAATAAACACACTTTCAAATAAAAGACAACTTGTAGTTAACAGATTGGATATTGAACCAAGTAGTCAAATCACCTACTTGCTAACTGTAGCAACAGTGATGAAATATTAATCAACTAAAATAAGATTTCCTTCTTAACCTTCCAAACCAGCTTAAAATGCACTATTTCACATCACTGCCAAGGTTAAGAGGAAGATTCTTATGATGTGATTGTAATTTATATTCCCGGATTTACAATTCATTTTAGAGGCATCAAGGCCACTTGGTCAAATGAAGGATACATGTGTGATGCTTAACTTCCAGCAGGAAATGGCAATGACACTCAAAATAATAAACATGAAGGCTCTGCAGATGTAATACATTCGTTCATCTCTAAGTGCCACTCTTTGCCCAAATTACTTACATTTCATCAATTTTAAAACCTCAACTCATGTAATATTTATACACAAATGTTTTCTAGCTTCAACATTTGGTTGGCAAACAGTAAATGACATCACACATGTACTGCTGTATGTAATATTTTAAGGTCTTCTTGCCTCTAACCAATTAGAGAAAAAAAATGCAAAAATACTAAGTGTAAGCTATTTAATTTAAGAGCTTTTATTGAATGCCTGCTGCCTACGGGGCATGGTACTACATGCTGGGCCATCAGGACAAGGAAGTCAAAGAGCTGTGCTGCGTGCTTAGCCACTCAGTCAAAGCCAACTCTTTGCCCCTCATGAACTATAGCCCACCAGGCTCCTCTGTCCATAGGGATTTTCCAGGCAAGAATGCTGGAGTGGGTAGCCTTTCCCTTCTCCAAGGGAATCTTCCCAACCCAGAGATTGAACACAGGTCTCCCACACGGCAGGCAGATTCTTTACCATCTGAGCCATGGGGGAAATCCATTAAGATGTTGGTCATAGAACAAATCAGAGAAAGATAGGGGAATCCAGCATCTGGGGGTTTCTAGATTGGTACTCTCAGGTAGAAGCATTTTCCCAGTATGCCTTGCATTTTCTACCTTGAAGTATTCCACAGACTAATAATTATTTCTATTATCTGGCAACAGGATCACTAAATGAATGCTCGAACAACTATCTGCATATTCAAACAACTACAAAAAGCGATAAACAACAGTTCTATAAATTTACATTTTTTGACTATACTAACGAACGATGAGTATATTTTCAAAACCAAGCACATGACCACTGTTCAACAAATGTGGTCAAAAACATCCTTCTGATCAAAAAGTTATGTGCACAGCAGCCACATGGTAACAGAGTAAACAAAGTCTTTGGGAGCTCTCCTTTCTCCTCCTCCAGAGCAACATCTTTTCTCAAAGGAAAGCACATTTATCTTTGTCTCAGAATTTATTTGCATGTTGAGCTGTACAAGTTAAACTGTCAAGGTTGCCACTACTAGAAGCGTTTCTCTGGAATCCTTGCTTCCATGTAGAATGACTTACTTGGCTGCTTATCCAACAAAAAAGTACTGAACAAAGCAAGGCATCAGTAAAGCTTCTGATGGGGGTGATGAGCAACAGAGAGATTGATAGATAAAGACTCTTATTAAGGGACACACAAATAAAATCAACAAAGGACTGAAAAGACAGTATTGAGGAAGACCACTTTAGCCTGTGTGGCAGAGGTAGTTATTATTAGAATTTTGCACCAACCCCCCCTGCCCAAATCCTTATTGTAACTTTCGACTTTGATTTGGAAGAAGTGCTGATAAGACGCGATTTTCTGGGAACAGAGGATTAGGAGAGGGAGTGAGGGAGTAGGATTCATTTGGAAAAACTACAGACAGGAGATAAAATTCTGGGAGGCTCTTACTTTCCCATTGTCCAAATTCCTAAATTCATGAAATGTTTTCCTTTCTACAGCTGGTGGTTTGTCCCCCAGTAATGTTAGTTTCTCTGTGTATAGGTACAGTGTTGTTAAGAAATAGGCACTAAATGCTTGTTTTGATCAGTTTTCAAACACTACTTTCAGGCCATCTCTCCACTCTCTTTCCATTGCTGCTTATTCTGTCTTTTGTTCCTTAGAAATCAAGATCTTCGACTTTCCTAACATCCCACCGTGGTTAGTTGCCCAATGTTTGTCTTCCTTGCAGGATGTAAGCTTCATATTTGTCAAGTTCATTGACGTGTTCCTCCTCATCTAACACAGCATTTACTACCTTGTTGGTATTCATTAAATATTTAAGGGAAGGAAGAAAAACAAACACACAAAGGAAATCTCCACACTGAGTATTGATAACTCAATTTTTCACAACACATGTACTTGGAGGATGTGGTAGTATTTCCCAAAGGTACTTAATTTCTCATATATGCAGGAGGATTAACAATTTCCTACCAGTATAGATAATTACTTAGTAGAAATGTCAGATTGTGATTACTAAGGTTGATCAATGGTTGGTTCAAGTACAATGAAGCTTTATATCTTAGACCAATGGATAACTGTTGTCAAAACCTTGGAAAATCTACCACCATGTTTAATGCTGAGTAAAACGTAAAAGCATTAATTCAGTCTGATTTTGAGAGTGTACAATAACCAGTAAGAGACCCAGACAAAACCACGCTAGTACCAGAGCACTTAGACAAAGTACTGGAGCACTAGGAGACAAAGGAGATAAGGACTTCCCTGGTGGTCCAGTGGTTAAGAATTTGTCTTGTAATGCAGGGGACATGGGTTTGATCACTGGTCTGGGAACTAAGATCCAACATGCCAAGGGGCAACTAAGCCCCCACACTACAACTAGTAAGCCTATGCACTGTGGAGCTCATATACCACAACTAGAAGATCTCAGAAGCTTGTGAACCACAACGGAAGATCTCACATGCCACAACTAAGACTTAATGCAGCCAAATAAATGACTATTAAAAAATGCATGAAAAGTTTTTTTTAAAAAGAAAGCATAGCATTTGTGTGCTTATGTATATTTTGTACATGAACAGGTGAAGGCATGTTGATAAACATATAGAGTACATTTCCTTGGCATATTTAATTTTCACAACTCTAAAATATTATCATTATGCACTTTCTATAAATGAGGACACTGAGGTTGAAGAAGTGTGGAAACTTTTCAAGGTCACACAGCCTGTTGGTGGTAAATACAGAGAATATTATAAAGGCAATGAGGGGATTGAAAGGTCTAAGAAAATTTATGAGAAATTACTTACAAGTACTCTAGTGGAGATAGGAAAACTGACATTTCAAAATAAACCCTGGGTCAAGAGTCTTCTTTGTTCTGAGAAAAACTACGAAGGACCCTTTAACATATGCAAATATACACCAATTACCTCTTCACAGTTTTTGGAAGAGTTAGAAGTGGAGATGTGCTAGCCAATGTTAAATGGTCTGGTTGCTTATTTAATAGTTATCCTAGGACTTCAGTGCCTTAGAGAAGAGGATTATTTCTCTATGGATTTGGAATGTGCCTGGCCTGTAAAACACTGATGAGCAATAAGAAATGGCAGGCATTCTTGTTTGAGAGGTTGTTTGAGGAAAACAGAACTGAGAGATTCTGAGGAGTAAAAAAAAAAAAAAGTTCTTCCTTAAATTTAGAGAATCAGTAAAT
>SJYB01006167.1:53740-63924 GCA_006408585.1 Antidorcas marsupialis | reverse complement strand
ATCCTTTAATAATCATTCAAATGATTGATTATAAATACTATTTCTAGAGAAAATAATCTTTTCCTAATTTATGCATGAGAAGACAGGGTTACGGATGTACTATACAAGCTTAATCTCTTCCAGTACTTCTAGGGGAGTATTTATATATACTTCCAATACTTCTAGGAGGAATTTCAGTAATTTCCTGTAATGCTGTTAAATTCATTGTTGCTTCAGGATGACTTTATACATTAGAACACTTACAGAAATACAGCTATTTCTATATACTAGCCACTTTCTATTTCAGTTACAAATGAATTCAAGCGACTCACTTGAAAATTTTAAAGAATAATTAGAAAACTTGGTCAAGGTACTTGGCACTGATAAAAGATATTAGATGATTAAAAAAATAATCATTAAACTATTGAACATCATCTTTGAGGAATAAAAGTAAAAGTTTTCATTAGCTGAAAATTTAGTCTAGCAGTAAATAATAATAGTTTATTTGGGAAAAATATCATCATTCTATTTAAAAGGAAAACAATTCTGTCATTTCAGAATATGCTATAGAAAACCACTGTTCTTAGTACTGTCTTTGCATAAGGCATTGTCAACAAAAATCCACTTCAGAGATATGCTGACATCAGAGATGCTGATTGCAAGTAAAGATGACTTGTTATACAAAGGTATGACAGAGTTTTGCCAAGGGAACACATTGGTCATAGCAAGCACCCTCTTCTAACAACACAAGAGATGACTCTACACATGGACATCATCAGATGGTCAACACCAAATCAGACTGATTATATTCTTTGCAGCCAAAGATGGAGAAGCTCTATACAGTCAGCTGACTGTAGCTCAGATCATGAACTCCTTATTGCCAAATTCAGGCTTAAATTAAAAACCACCAGGCCATTCAGGTATAACCTAAATCAAATCTCTTAGGATTAGACAGTGGGAGTGACAAATAGATTCAAGGGATTAGATCTGATAGACAGAGTGCCTGAAGAACTATGGGTGGAGGTTTGTGACACTGTGCAGGAGGTGGTGATCAAGACCATCTCCAAGAAAAAGAAATGCAAAACTGCAAAATGGTTGTCTGAGGAGGCCTTGCAAATAGCTGAGAAAAAAAGAGAAGTGAAAGGCAAAGGAGAAAAGGAAAGATACATCTATTTGAATGCAGAGTATCAAAGAATAGCAAGGATAGATAAGAAAACCTTCCTAGGTGATCAATGCAAAGAAATAGAGGAAAACAATATTATGGGAAAGACTAGCAACCTCTTCAAGAAAATTAGATATGCCAAGGGTTTATTTCATGCAAGTGAAAGTTACTCAGTCATGTCTAACACTTTGTGACCCCATGGACTATACAGTCCATGGAATTCTCTAGGCTAGAATATTGGAGTGTGTAGCCTTTTCTGTACCTAGGGGATCTTTCTAACCCAGGTCTCCTGCACTGCATGTGGATTCTTTACCAGCTGAGCCACAAGGGAAGCTCAGGAATACTGGAGAAGGTAGTGCATCCCTTCTCCAGCAGATTCTCCTTACCCAGGAATAGAACTGGGCAATTGGGCACAAAAAAGGACAGAAATGGTATGGACTTAACAAAAGCAGACAATATTAAGAAGAGGTGACAAGAACACACAGAAGAACTATACAAAAAAGATCTCAATGGCCCAGGCAATTATGATGGCTTGATCACTCACCTAGAGCCAGACATCCTGGAATACGAAGTCAAGTGGGCCTTAGGAAGCATTACTATGAACAAAGCTAGTGGAGGTGGTGGAATTCCAGTTGAGCTATTTCAAATTCTAAAAGATGGTGCTGTACTCAATATGCCAACAAATTTGGAAAACTCAGCTGTGGCCTCAGGACTGCAAAAGATGAGTTTTCATTCCAATTTCCAAGAAAGGCAATGCCAAAGAATTTTCAAACTACCACACAAAGCAGATGACACCACGTTATGGCAGAAAGTGAAGAAGAACTGAAGAGCCTCTCAATAGAAGTGAAAGTGGAGAATGAAAAAGTTGGCTTAAAGCTCAACATTCAGAAAACTAAGATAATGTCATCCGGTGCCATTACTTCATGGCAAATAGATGGGGAAACAGATGCATGATTTTAGTTTTTTGGGCTCCCAAATCACTGCAGATAGTGAATGCAGCCATGAAATTAAGACACTTTCTTCTTGGAAGAAAAGGTGTGGCCAACATAGACAGCATTTAAAAATCAGAGACATTAATTTACTGGCAAAGATCCCTTTAGTCAAAACTATGGTTTTTCCAGTAGTCATGTATGGATATGAGAGTTGGACCATAGGGAAAGCTGACTGCCAAAAAATTGGTGACTTTGAACCATAGTGTTGGGGAAGACTCTTGAGCGTCCCTTGGACTGCAAGGAGATCAAACTAGTTAATACTAAAGAAATCAGTCCTGAATATTTATTAGAAGGATATGATGCTGAAGCTGAAGCTCCAATATTTTGGCCACCTGGTGCGAATAACTGACTCTTCAGAGAAGACCCTGATGCTGGGAAAGATTAAAGGCAAGAGGAGAAGGGGATGACAGAGGATGAGATGGTTGGATGGCATCATCAACTTGATGGACATGAACAAGCTATGGGAGTTGGTGATGGACAGGGAAGCCTGACAAGCTGCAGTTCATGGGGTTGCAAAGAGTCAGACACGACTGAGTGACTGAACTAAAATGAAACAGAAGTAAACTTGCTACTTCAGCTCCAATCAAACAATTAGAGAAGAAAACATACAACATTTTGGAGAAAAACACATATTGTGACTTTATCATAACACTGTATTTAGCCAAATAAAAAATAATATGCTTTGGAATTTGACCCTTGATACCAAGGATTCTACTTTTTGTCTCCTTTATGTATCTAATGGGCTTCCTAGGTGTTTCAGTGGTAAAGAACACATCTGCCTATGCAGGAGACTTGAGTTTGTTTCTGGGGTCAGAAAGATGCCTTGTAGAAAAAAATGGCAACCTACTCCTATTCTTGCCTGGGAAATCCCACGGACAGAAGATTCTGACAGGTTATAGTCCTTGGGGATCATAGAGAATTGGACATGACCTAGTGACTAAACAACAAATATATCTAATAATTTGCTTACTGAGGACGCCAGGACCTTTCTTCTCAAGGTTAAAAGTTTTGATTCAATATTATCTTTCCAATAAAAGTTCAATTTAATTAGACCTGCTATATCATTTGTGTTTAAATAGAAAATGTTTTTTAACTGTAGATGTCTGAACCTATTCCATTACAGGTTTAAGAATCTTCATTGTGCCTCACAAATGAAGCCCTATATTGCGTACTCTGTAAATGTCAAGTTTTCTGCTCTATTGACTATGCCAAAGCCTTCAACTGTGTGGATCACAATAAACTGTGGAAAATTCTGAAAGAGATGGGAAAACCAGACCATCTGATCTGCCTCTTGAGAAAGCTGTATGCAGGTCAGGAAGCAACAGTTAGAACGGGACATGGAACAACAGACTGATTCCAAATAGGAAAAGGAGTACGTCAAGGCTGTGTATTGTCACCCTGCTTATTTAACTTCTATGCAGAGTACATCATGAGAAACGCTGGGCTGGAGGAAGCACAAGCTGGAATCAAGATTGTGAAAGTGAAGTCACTCAGTCATGTCTGACTCTTTGCAACCCCATGGACTGTAGCCTATCAGGCTCATCCATCCATGGGATTTTCCAGGCAAGAGTGTTGGAGTGGATTGTATTTCCTTCCCCAGGGGATCTTCCCAACCCAGGAATTGAACTCAGGTCTCCCACATTGCAGGCAGATGCTTTACCATCTGAGCCACCAGGGAAGCAATCAAGATTGCTGGGAGAAATATCAATAACCTCAGATATGCAAATGACACTACACTTATGGCAGAAAGTGAAGAGGAACTAAAGAGCCTCTTGATGAAAGTGAAAGAGGAGAGTGAAAAAGTTGGCTTAAAGCACAACATTCATAAAATAAGATCATGGCATCTGGTCCCATCATGTCATGGCAAATAGATGGGGAAACAGTGGAAACAGTGTCAGGCTTTGATTTTTTGGGCTCCTAAATCACTGCAAATGGTGATTGCAGCCATGAAATTAAAAGACACTCCTTGGAAGGAAAGTTATGACTAACCTAGACAGCATACTGAAAAGCAGAGACATTACTTTGCCAAGAAAGGTCCATCTAGTCAAGGCTATGGTTTTTCCAGTGGTCATGTATGGATATGAAAGTTGGACTATAAAGACAGCTGAGCATTTAAGAATTGATACTTTTGAACTGTTGTGTTGGAGAAGACTCTTGAGAGTCTCTTGGACTACAAGGAGATCCAACCAATCCATCCTAAAGGAGATCGATCCTGGATGTTCATTGGAAGGACTGATGTTGAAGCTGAAACTCCAATACTTTGGCCACTTGATGTAAAGAGCTGACTCATTTGAAAAGACCCTGATGCTGGGAAAGATAGAGGGCAGGAGGAGAAGGGACGACAGAGGATGAGATGGTTGGATGGCATCACTGACTCGATGGACTTGGGTTTGGGTGTACTCTGGGAGTTGGTGATGTACAGGGAAGCCTGGCGTGCTGCAGTTCATGGGGTCACATAGAGTTGGACATGACTGAGTGACTGAATTGAACTGAGACTATGTAGGCACTATTAAAAGTGATAGAGAAATGTAAGTTGTATTTCTTGACCTTGAATACTTCACTGTCTAGTGAGTGGGGAAAGAACCGTGACATGGAACAGTTAGAGAGCAACATCAGGCAGAAGATAATTAAGTTTCCAAAAGTGCCAAATAGACAATACATGATATGGAAGGTCTGGAAAACGGCAATACTATTTCTAGTGTCAAATGTTTTCTGAAAGCTTTATGAAAAGTTGTATGACTTTACATAGGTCTTGAAGGTAGAATTGTATATATACATAAAACACCTCACCTAATTTTGAAAAACCATGATTTTGCTACATTGAAGTCATTTAAGTCATAGCTATGTAGTAGAGAGCATGAGGCCATTGATTCAGGAGGCATGAGGCCATATTTATCAAGATTCTGCACTGGGCTTGCTGTGGTTTAGTACAAAATCCATTGTACTAAACCAGCAGCTTGGCACTGGGTTCATATTGACAATCAAACTCACAAGACCCGTGGGTTTTATCCATCACCATATATGCTTAGCTTTAAGAAGAGATACAGATGCAACATCCATGGTGACAATATAGTGGAGGTCTTTTATCATCAACGCACAGCTTACTAATGTCCCGGGCACTCCACACTTCAAGGAATGTGGTCACAAAAAGCAAGAATGTGTGAGTGCAGAACTTCTCAGTTAAGGGAAGCCCCAACTCTGGAGGTCTCGTCACCTAAGAAGATTTCAATCAGGGATTAACTCTTTAGGTTTCCTTGAGGCAAGAACAAAGATTACAAATAAGTTGTTGACTTTTTCCTTCCAGCTACATTTTCCTGATTTACCTGTAAAATAAGAGACTGATTCATATGAACTTTACTTTTAAAAGTTACTTAATTCAAATTCTAGTATCATCATTTACTAGTTTTGTGAATTTGGATAAGTTATTTGAAGTGAAAATTGCTCAGTTGTGTCTGATTTTCTAGGCCAGAATACTAGAGTGGGTAGCTTTTTCATTCTCCAGGGGATTTTTCTGACCCAGGGATCAAACCCAGGTCTCCTGCATTGCAGGTGGATTCTTTACCAGCTGAGCCGCAAGGGAAGCCCAAGAATACTGGGTGAGTAGCTTGTCTTTTCTCCTGCAGATCTTCCCAACCCAGGAATCGAACCAGGGTCTCCTGCATTGCTGGTGGATTCTTTACCAACTGAGTTATCAGAGAAGCCCCAAGTTATTTAGTCTCTCTGAATTTCCATTTCTTTGATGGAAAAACAGGTACGAAAAAACCTATCAGTTTTGTTACATGATTTAAGTGGCCTAAGATATCTTTGACATGATTTAGAGAGCTAGGCTATTTTAATATAGACCTTAAATTTTATACTTGTCCTTTCTTTGCCACACTGGAAGGATTATTCTTGGTTTAATGTCTGCACTGGATCTAATGAGCCACTAGAGTCTGTCATAAAAAAATTTAAAAGGGCAGTGGGTTTTTAAGGTAAGCTAGAGAAAGAGATTTTGTGGTGAATGAGCAGATTTCCTTGAGACAAAAATGAAATATCCACAGTGGGTGAATCCACAGTGGACGGATTTCCATCTCTACCCCAAATATAATTGCCTGGGGTAGGCTTGGAAATGGGGGAATGAACTCTAGATGGATCTGAACAGTCTTGATGGAATGATGGAAATGTTCTAAATCTGAATTAGGGTGATAGCTGTACAACTTGTTAACTTTATTAAAAATCATTTAATTATAAAAAAAATGAGGTCAGAGGAAGTGATGAGTTAGGACAAATACAGGTTATTAAACTCCACATGATTCTGAGAGTTGATGTTGGGAAAGTGGTCTGCGTAGGTGGGCACTCATGATTTGTGACAAACCGAGTAATCCCTGTCAATCTCTCAAGACAAGACTTGCCCCTGTCTGATAAACTATTGGGAGAGCCTGTATCCAGGGTCCCAGGAAATGGGAGATGGCTCTTGAATTCTTATAGTTGAAAGGCTTGGTACATGGTGGAGATAGAGTAGTACTTTATCCGTTGGTTTTTCTAGCCCCAATAATGTGTGATAAATCTATGATCCAGCCACTTCACTTCCCTTGACATTTGATGCAGCTTTCTACCACTGAATTTATTGTACAGAATTTCCCATTGATTCTTGTTTTGTCTAAAATGATTAAATTGGCCATTTTATGTGTCAGCTCAGTAACTTATTTTCTTGAGTTTAAAAAGTGCTCAGTAGCTTATTGGAGATAAGGACTATTTCCCTCCCTTAAAACATCTACCATCACAATTATTATAAAAGCAACACACATTATCTGTAGTAAATTGCAATATTTTCCACCAAAATTTTCCCTGAAGAAATCAGGAAAGGTTGACTCATCTTAAAGTACCTGTGGTTTTTAGTAAGAATTTCATAGCAGGATAGAGTCTAGTGTGTGTTTTCAGCTAATATTTATTAGCGGCCTGACTAGACAACCTTTTTTTTTTTTAATTCCTTTTTTGATTTTCTTTCACATTTCAATATGTTTCTCTTACTGAAAGATATACAGAAAATAAAAATGTGTATATGATTTAATTGACTATTTAAATTCATATAGCTTATTTACACAATATAAAGATGATTTTTTCTCATTCACTTCTTGTGTGGAATTATTCCTTTGAATTTGAGTGTGTTTTATCAGAACTGTTAATTTAATTCTGGAACATCTTGTATATTATTGCAGAAATAAGGCTATATAACAAATAACTTTATAAAAGCTTACAAGCTGTTAGCAGTTTACAACAATAGACATTTATTTTTGTGCCTTATGAGTATATGGGTTGGGGAGGCTCCTGCTGGTCTTGGCTCTAGGTTATAGGGTGGCTTTGGTTCTGCTCCACATAATTCATTCTGGGATGAGTAACTACTAGGGGCATGTTTTTCTCATCGCGATGGTACATATGCCAGAAGGCACATTACATTTGCTAATGTAACGGCTGAAGCAAATCACATGGCCAAGTCACATTGGCTTACTCTTATGGGAGTTTCAGCAAAGTCATATGGCAAAATGAGTATTAAGTATTATTCTCTAGCTAAGATGGACTGAAGAATTGGAAACAATAGCCCCCTCTACTATCTTCTGGATAGAAGAGCTAATGAGCCTTGAGGAGGTATCAGCTGAACCTAATCATCTTGAACTGAACTGGGTATTATCCAGGGTAGACTGGGAAAGAGCTTGATATCTTTTGTCCCAGAAATGTGGCAAACTCTAGTGCTTAGTCCCTGCATGTGTGTGTGCACGCGCGTGCACACACACACATACACGATAGCATTTGCTGCTGTTCAGTCACTCATTTATGTCCAACTCTTTGCAATCCCATGGACTGCAGCACACAGGTTTCCCTGTCCTTCACTATTTCCCAGAGTTTGCTCAAGTTCATATCCATTGAATTGATGATGCCATCCAAATATCTCAACCTCTGGTACCCCCTTTTCTTCCTGCCTTCAATCTCTCCCAGCATCAGGGTCTTTTCAAATGAGTTGGCTCTTCACAACAGATTGCCAAAGTCTGGAGCTTCAGCTTCAGCTTCAGCCTCAGTCCTTCCAATGAATATTCAGAATTGGTTTCCTTTAGGATTGACTGGTTTGATCTCCTTGTTGTCAAGTGCTTAGACTAGCAAATGAATATTCTGGAATCATTTTGTGTGTCACTGTATTATTTCTGTAAAACTAAAATCAAATCAAGTAAACTCTTGGAGGTGTGGAGGTCAGGGATTATAGATGCCTTTGTTATTCACCATTGAAACACTAGTCTCTGAAATCCTTTTTCCTGGCTCTATCCTGAGGATCGAATACTGAATCCAGCAATAACTGTGAATTAAGTATTTTTTTAATTAAAAATTTGCCAATATTTATAACAGTATTTCTGTTATGGTAAATAATCCTTTGGCTAAAGACTAGTCCTGTTTTAAGGAAAGTGTTTGGGGGTTTAACTCAAGTTTATTTTAGATTTTGACATTCTCCTAAGAGAACACCCAAACTTGCACGATCTGTAGAGGATCTTAGATTTGAATCTTTTCCCTTGACATCCGGGCCTAAAGGAGGCTAATTTACTGCAGGGATGAGCAGGATTTGGGAACTCAATAAAAGAGGTGGGTGTTTATAAATCCCAACCAAGCCTCAAGTTGAATGCAGTTCTAGAATACATGGGAATTTTGTCACTGTGTCACTATCATGCTGGTTCTGTCTTGGTCCTATTAGGCTAATGGTACAAGCGACCTTCCCAGGTGGTGCTAGTGGTAAAGATACTCCCTGCCAATGCAGGAGACATGGGTTGGATCCCTGGGTCAGGAAGATCCCCTGGAGAAGGGCATGGTAATTAACTCCAATATTTTTGCCTGGAAAATCACATGGACAGAGGAACCTGGAGAGCTATAGTTCATAGGGTGTCAAACAGTCAGACATGATTGAAGCACACACAGCCTACCTTGGCTACCTGAGGTGCTGCCCACTTCCAGAAAGGCTTCAGAGAACCAGGGGTTGCAGTGGAGCAGGTGCTGGGCTAGTTGTCACTGCTATGTGCTTCTAGGCCTTGTCTCTGAATGTGTTTCCTGTGATTCTGGGGCATTTAATGTCTTTGTTGTTCATATCTTAAACAGTCTCTATTAGAGAACTGAAAGAAAATGAAAATGAAAGTTGCTCAGTTGTGTCTGACTCTTCAGGACCTCATGGACTGTAGCCTGCTAGGCTCCTCTGTCCACGGAATTCTCAAGGTAAGAATGCTGGAGTGGGTTCCCATTTCCTTCTCCAGGGGATCTTCCAGATCCAGGGATTGAACTCAGGTCTCCTGCATTGCAGGCAGATTCTTTACCATCTGAGCCACCAGGGAAGTACACTTAGAGAACTGGGTTATTTTAAATAAAAAATCTGCTCCTAAAATGAACTGAATTAACTGAGCTCCTTTGCCAAATACAGGCTCAACTCCCAATGTTTTCTGCTGAACTGGTAGATGAGCCGAAGCTTGGTTTTGAAGGCTGTAAGAGGCAGAGTTTTCTTAATTCCTCCCTGCTTATTGACAAGATGCATTTGAGGGCACTTGGAAGACATCAGAACAGTTAGGAGAAATAATAAGCAGGAAGACTTCAGCTTAATATAATTTTCTCCTTAACCATTGGAACTACTTACCAATTAGATTGAGAACAATTGGTAACTCATTATCAGTTCAGTTCAGTCACTCAGTCATGTCCAACTCTTTGTGACCCCATGAATCACAGCACACCAGGCCTCCCTGTCCATCACCATCTCTCGGAGTTCACTCAAACTCACGTCCATTGAGTCAGTGATGCCATTCAGCCATCTCATCCTCAGTCGTCCCCTTCTCCTCCTGCCTCCAATCCCTCCCAGCATCAAAGTCTTTTCCAATGAGTCAACTCTTCACATGAGGTGGCCAAAGTACTGGAGTTTCAGCTTTAGCATCATTCCTTCCAAAAAAATCTCAGGGTTGATTTCCTTCGGAATGGACTGGTTGGATCTCCTTGCAGTCCAAGGGACTCTCAAGAGTCTTCTCCAACACCACAGTTCAAAAGCATCAATTCTT
>SJYB01006167.1:24433-48477 GCA_006408585.1 Antidorcas marsupialis | reverse complement strand
GGCCACCTCATGCGAAGAGTTGACTCATTGGAAAAGACTCTGATGCTGGGAGGGATTAGGGGCAGGAGGAGAAGGGGACGACAGAGGATGAGATGGCTGGATGGCATCACTGACTCGATGGACATGAGTCTGAGTCAACTCTGAGAGATGGTGATGAACAGGGAGGCCTGGCGTGCTGCGATTCATGGGGTCTCAAGGAGTCAGACACAACTGAGCGACTGAATTGAACTGAACAAGAATACTATATCATAAAAATCAAGATTGAATCCCTCTACCTGCTTAGAATAATGCTACTCGATGGAATGCAGCCTGCTGTGTCTCTGTCCATGCAATTCTCCAGGCCAGAATACTGGAATGGGTAGCTGTTCCCTTCTCCAGGGAATCTTCCCAATCCAGGGATTGAACCCAGGTCTCCTGCTTGGTAGGCAGATTCTTTACCATTTGAGCTATCAGGAAAGCCCAAAATAATGATTGTCTTGGTTTATTATATTTGTAACTGAAATTCAGAGTTGGAAAAACAAATTATTAAGTCAAATCTGAAAGATATAATCCCTGGGTTCGTATACTTTCAAAGTCAATCTCGGTATCTGGTGGAGATGCTTATTTTTTATAACATACAAAAGCCATTCTATCTGAATCAGTTAAAATAGCATTTCAAACACTTGCTCAAAATAGGTTGCTAGGACAAGGGAAGATTATGTTATAGCCTCAGCCCTTCACCCTCTTCCTGTCCTTCTTAGATTTTAAAGCATCCACTAACACTTTAAAATCAAAGCACTGTGTAGGAGCACATTGCCAATTCCATGCAACATTTAAAGTAAGGTCTAAAATATATTTTATACATGAAAGTAGATAGATTACACAAAATAGAATAGTTCATGTACAGAGAGGCCTGAGGCTTAAAAGAAGTAAATATCTAATCTCTGCAGTGATATCATCTGATGCATTTGGAAATGGCTCAGTCTATGAAAGATGGAATTGTGAAGACAAATGATATATTCTGTTTCAGATCAGTATGCGAGACAGCAAGTGCATCACTCAGAGGCCTGATAACAGTGCTGTAGAGACAAAAAAAAAAAAACACAACAACAAAAAAAACACATTGGAGATAAGCAATGCAAATGAAAAATAAAACCATGCTTATTTGCCTAATATGCTGATCTTCAGACAGGAGAATTTAAACCCAAGGCTTTGTAAAGGCAGTAAAACAAACTAGTAAAGTAAATTAAAAAATGTATATATATATATATATATATATAGTGTATCTGTATGTGTCTGTGTGTGCACAAAAGGCCAAACATTTTTCAAGTCAAAAAGAATACCAAACAGTAACAACTTTGTTTTTAAAACATTAAGGCCAAGTTATTTGCATTCATCCATTGTGAAATGAAAGTAGAATTTGTCAACCCTTCTTGAATAGGACATAAATTTTTATGTCACCTACATGGCAATGATATACAATGCCATGTCAAATAATAACATCTGGTGGTGGGCAGATGTAAAAAGAAGGCTAGACAAGGCAGAAGAGAAAAACCTTATGGACTTCTAGGTATAAAACCTAGAAAATGGAATATAAGCTATAAGCACTACTGCTATATGACTAATATTCTATTTAGTATATTGTAAAATATAGTTTTGAGTAGTAGCTTGCAACCAGTCAAGAATACTGAACTGTTTCTTAAGAAGAAAAGTAACTTTTTAAAAAGAGATCAGAAGAGAGAAACAAGCTGTACACAAGCTTATTTTTAAAAAAACCCACAGAAACTAGTGAAAGNTGATATACAATGCCATGTCAAATAATAACATCTGGTGGTGGGCAGATGTAAAAAGAAGGCTAGACAAGGCAGAAGAGAAAAACCTTATGGACTTCTAGGTATAAAACCTAGAAAATGGAATATAAGCTATAAGCACTACTGCTATATGACTAATATTCTATTTAGTATATTGTAAAATATAGTTTTGAGTAGTAGCTTGCAACCAGTCAAGAATATTGAACTGTTTCTTAAGAAGAAAAGTAACTTTTTAAAAAGAGATCAGAAGAGAGAAACAAGCTGTACACAAGCTTATTTTTAAAAAACCCACAGAAACTAGTGAAAGCATCTGAGTAACAATATGTTTCATTCTTGATAAATATTTTAGAAATAAATACTAAGATTACACAACTGCCAAAACACTTGAGAGGCTGTTATCTATATTCTTGTAGAGAAAAGCCATGATTCTCAAATGTCAAAATATACTCTGTATTTCACTGAAGTACAGTTTTCTGAAATATTATCTTTTTGTGACAGAGGAAAATAAAGTGTCTTTATCCTAGAGTAAGCAATTACCACTCACCTGGTTCACCTGGTGTGAACAACAGACAGACCATACTGTTATTTTGTCTTCCCCAGCCAGAGGTCACCTGCTGGCAAGGGGAAACTGACTTGAACAGAATCAAAGATAAAAAGAATGTTAATGTCAGTCATCTCTTGCTGTCCTCACCTTTATTTTGCTTTCTACATGGGAACTAAATGTGGGCAAACTGTCTTAATGGTAAGAATAGCAGCCCGCTCTGTTTTTTAGGTCACATGCGTTGTTGGATTCTCACAGCCTCGTTGTCACTGAGGTGGGCTGCTTCTTGCTACTGATTTGGCGTCTTTTCCATTAGTTACTCTGACTGGAGGCTAGTCCATACGTTTCACTTTCCTCGTTTGGTTGGAGTTTGAAAACTCTGGTCTAAAGTCATGCATATGAGGCCCAGCAATGTCATGTAGTAGTTACCTAGCGCTCAGCTGTATTTAGCAGCAGTAGCAGCAGCAGCTATATTTTATTCAGGTTGAAATTATATTTGTGTTAACATTATTAGATATTTCTATGTGATCCAAATGTTCTATTAAATGTGTTAAAATATAAGTTATTGCTGCTGCTTTGAAAGCTTTCAAGTGACCTTGAGTTTTAGTTAGCTTTTTATTATTTCCGCATTATGTTTTTTGGACTGCAGTGATCTTCTTGCCAGACTAGAACTTGTGGGCTTCAGTGCTGTGTTTTCTGAAAATTGGTTGTCTATTTGTTTCTTTCTTGATGGAGGATATGGCTTCCATGAAATATTCAAAAGGGTCTGTGACTCTCATCCTTTGACCTTCAACTAAATACTATGGTTTTATAACATTATGCCCATCCCAAGTTTAGAAAAAGTAAACTTTTTTTTTTTGGAAGAACAATGTTTTGGAATTTTGGCCTTCATGTATAATAATTTTTTGGCTCAAAAACTGCACTTAATAGTTCAAGACATATTTTAAGTACATAAAATATCTCAGAGAAGCCACAAATTCAACATGTCTGAAGTTGACTTCATTCTGTTTACTCTCCTATATTAGTCAGAATTCTCTACAGAAACAGAACCAATAGAATATCTCTATGTCTATTATACATATCTATTCGTCTATCGATCTCTGTCTCTATCTATCAGTCTCTATCTGTAGATACCTATCATTGCTCAGTTGCTTAATTGTGTCTGACTCTTTGCAATCCCATGGACTGCAGCAAGCCAGGCTACCCTGTCCATCACCAACTCCTGGAGTTTACTCAAACTCATGTTCATTGAGTCGATGATGCCACCCAACCATCTCATCCTGTCATCCCCTTCTCCTCCCGCCTTCAATTTTTTCGAGCATCTGAGTCTATTCTAATGAGTTGGCTCTTTGCATCAGGTGGCCAAAGTATTGACACATCAGCTTTAGCCTCATTCCTTCCAAGGAATATTCAGGATTGATTTCCATTAGGATTGACTGGTTTGAATTTCTTGCTGTCCAGGGCACTCTCAAGAGTCTTCTCCAATGCCGTGGTTCAAAAGCATCAATTCTTCAGTGCTCAACCTTCTTGATGGTCCAACTCTCACATCCATACATGACTACTGGAAAAGCATAGTTTTGACTATGCAGATTATTGTTGGTAAAATGACATCTCTGCTTTTCAATACACTGTCTAGGTTTGCCATAGCTTTTCTTCCCAGGAGCAAGTGTCTTTTAGTTTTGTGGCTGCAGACAACATCCACAGTGATTTTGGAGCCAAAGAAAATAAAATCTGTCACTGTTTCCATTTTCTCCCCTGAAGTGATGGGACAAGATGCCATGATCTTAATTCTTTGAATGTTAAGTTTTAAGCCAGCTTTTCACTCTCCTGTTTCACTTTCATCAAGAGGCACTTCAGTTGCTCTTTGCTTTCTGCCATTAGGGTGGTGTCATCTGCATATCTGAGGTTATTGATATTTCTCCCAGAAATCTTGGTTCCAGCTTGCACTTCATCTAGTCCAGCTTTTTGCATGATGTACTCTGCATATAAGTTAAATAAGCAGGGTGACAATATACAGCCTTGACGTACTCCTTTCCCAATTTGGAACCAGTCTATTGTTCCGTGTCTAGTTCTAACTGTTGCTTCTTGACCTGTATATAGGTTTCTCAGGAGACAGGTAAGGAGTTCTGGTATTTCCATCTCTTTAAGAATATTCCACAATTTGTTGTTATCCACAGAGTCAAAGGCTTTCATGTAGTCAATCGAGCTGAAAGGGATCTGGAATTCTCTTGCATTTTCTATGATCCAAAGGTTGTTGGTAATATGATCTCTGGTTCCTCTGCCTTTTTAAAATCCAGCTGTTATATCTGGAAGTTCTCTGTTCATGTGCTGTTGAAGTCTAATTTGAAAGATTTTGAGCGTGAGCTTACTAGCATGTCAGATGAATGCAATTGTGCAGTAGTTTGAACATTCTTTGGCATTGCCCTTCTTTGGGATTGGAATAAAAATTTACCTTTTCCAGTCCTGTGGCCCCTGTTGAGTTTTCCATATTTGCTGGCATATTGAGGGCAGCAATTTCACAGCATCATCTTTTAGGATTTGAAATAGCTCAGCTGCAATTCCTTACCTTCACTAGCTTTGTTTGTAGTAACACTTCTTAAGACCCACTTGACTTTATATATATATATATGTGAAATTGGTTCATGTAGCTGTGGAGGCTAGCAAGCTCAACTTTGTCGGAGCTGATACCCAGTTCAAGTCTGAAGGCAAGCAGACTGCTGTAGAACCAAGAAGAGCTGTTACCCAGCTCAAAGTCTGAAAAGCAGGAGAATTCACTTTTAATTGGGAGTAAGCTTTTCTATTGTTCTTGATTACAAAAGGCCTACCTATGTTAACAAGGGAAACCTGCTTTCAGTCTATCAATTTGAATGTTAATTGCCTCCCAAAATATCTTCACAGAAATACACAGAATAATGTTTGACCAAATACCTGTGGCCTAGTTAAGTTGCCCTGCTGCTGCTGCTGCTGCTGAGTCACTTCAGTAGTGTCCGGCTCTGCATGACCGCATAGATGGCAGCCCACCAGGCTCCCCACTCCTGGGATTCTCCAGGCAAGAACACTGGAGTGGGTTGCCATTTCCTTCTCCAGTGCATGAAAATGAAAAGTGAAAGCGAAGTTGCTCAGTCGTGTCCGACTCAGCGACCCCATGGGCTGCAGCCTACCAGACTCCTCCATCCATCGGATTTTCCAGACAAGAGTACTGGTTGACACATAAAATTAACCATCACACTTATAAATCCAATTTTCAAGGGTCAATTCAAGTTTTGTAAGGATTAAAGCTTGTTAACATTTGGGGTAACTGAAGAAGTCTGTGGTATTTCCTCTTTTATATGTCTTTATATAAAGATGAAACAGTTATTTCTTTAGGATGATTTCATCATGGATTTACTTTGTTGTCAGAAAACTGCCTATTATGGACCCATAAGATTTTTTTCCAGGCCTATAGAGAAGTATAGAAATAATTTTGATTTCTTCTAAAGACATGTTTTGTGAAGCAATTGGAAACATAATGAATCAGAAATTGATTCATTATAATCCATTCTGAATTGACACTGAAGTGAAGAAAAAAACTCAAAAAGTAATATTAAAGCATCTGGGGATTACTTTCAAGGAATACAGCATTCTAAATCTCTTATGGGTTTAGGAAAGACAGTATGGTTTCTCACACAGAAGTGAAAACTTTAGAGAGATAAGAGAATTTGAGTTTTACCTAAAGTAGTCTTGGACATAACGTTCTCTTTCTTTCAGTACATTGGAACAGACAGAGATAAATATATTTTAATGCTTTTCAAATTCTCTCTGAGTTTCAGCTTCCTTCAGAAAGTTTCAGGGAACAAGGGAATACTCCATATTGTCACTGTTACTTGGGCAGCAATCAAGGGTGAATAATTTGCTTTAAATATGGCCTAGAGAGAAAAAAGGCAGCTACTGGTATGAGTACAGCAATACTATCAGGAATCCAGTGCCATTATTTGGGAATCTTGTGAGGGAAGAAAAATAGTACTCAGGATGCTAGGTCCTGTCAGGTTTATGGTGAGACTAATCTAAGCAGAAGTGCACTGTTGCCTAAGACAGTCAACAGTGAATGAACACAGGGGCAGATCCTGGAAACCATTCTGAGAATAGTAGACATTCAAGGACAAAAGCTTGGTTGGGAAATTTTCAGATCCAAAGTTGGGTTTGTAGGCTGGGAATGCAAGTATCAACACGAGGGGGAAAAAAGGTCAGCCTCACAGAATTTCTGTCTTCTACCTACTTGTGGCTTTAACCTATACAGTTCTTCCTTCTTATATTGCCCTTGATTTGGGCACTTAGAAATACACTGTACAGTGTCAGTTACAAGAATGCCATAGAATTCGACTTGCTTTTGAAGCTTGTCCTCTACGTAACATTATTTCCTGCACTCTTGAGTGAGAAAATGCATACAACATCCCCAAATATAAGTATTTGAAAAAATAACTTCTGGTTCAAACTGGCGAAATAGAAGGACATGCACTCATCTCCTCCTGCAACAGCACAAAAAACACAACTAGCTATTTAACAACCATCAACAGGAGAATGCTGGAACCAGCAAAAGATACTCCCATATCAAAAGACAAAAAAGAAGCCATAGTGAGATGGTAGGAGGGGAAAAATCATGATAATATTAAATCCCATTCCTACCAGGTGGGTGACCCACAAACTGGAGAAAAATAATACCAAAGAACTTCTCCCACTGTTGTGAAGTTTCTGAACCCCACATCAGGCTTCCCAGCCTGAGGATCTGACAAAGGGACTGGGAATCTCCAGGGATCTGACTTTAAAGGCCAGCAGGATTTTCTTATAAGATTTCCACAAGGTAGGGGAAACAGATATTCCAGTCTTGGAGGGCACAGACAAAAGCTTGTGTGTACCAAGATGCAAAGGAAATGAGCAATGACCCCATAGAAGATGGCAAAAATTACCCACTAGTGTTGGAAGGTCTCTTGTGGAGGTGTGGGTTAGAAGGGCATCACCACAGGGTCAGGGGCACTGGCAGCTGCAGTTCTGGAAGGCACCCCCCTTGGTGTTAATCACCTTGGAGGTCACCATTAACTCTACCACAGAGCCTGTAGACCTGAGGGCTGGTTTGCCTCAGGCTAAAACAAAAAACAAAAAACTACCAGGTAGAGAGTGCAACCCCACCCATAAGCAGAAAATAGGACTATAGCTTTACTGAGCAAGGCCCTGCCCACCAGAGCAAGACCTAGTTTTTCCCATTACCAGTCCCTACCATCAGAAAGCTTACACAAGCATCTTAGCCTCCTCCATCAGGGGGCAGACAGAGAACCAAACAGAAGCACAGCCCCACAGACTAAAACAAAAGCCACATTACAGAAAGTTCAGTTCAGTCACTCAGTAGTGTCCAACTCTTTGGAACCCTAAGGACTGCAGCACTCCAGGCCTCCCTGTCCATCACCAACTCCCGGAGCTTTCTTCAACTCATGTCCATCGAGTTGGTGATGCCATCCAATCATCTCATCCTCTGTTGTCCCCTTATCCTCTTGCCTTCAATCTTTCCCAGCATCAGAGTCTTTTCCAATGAGTCAGTTTTTTTTTTTTTTTTCATCAGGTGGCCAAAGTATTGGAATTTCACCTTCAGCATCAGTCTTTCCAATGAACATTAAGGAATGATTTCCTTTAGGATTGGCTGTTTTGATCTTCTTATAGTCCACGGGACTCAAGAGTCTTCTCCAACACCACAGTTCAAAAGCATCAATTCTTCAGTGCTCAGCTTTCTTTGTAGTTCAACTCTCACATCCATACATGACTCCTGGAAAAACCATAGCTTTGACTAGATGGAGCTTTGTAGGCAAAGTAATGTCTCTGCTTTTTAATATGCTGTTTTGTTGGTCATAGCTTTTTTTTTCAGAAAGTCAATTAACATGAAAGTTAATCAGCACGAAAAAGCAGAAAGTTATATCCCAGATGAAGGGACATGATAAACCTCAGAAAAACAACTAAATGAAGTGGAGATAGGCACCGTCCCAGAAAAATAATTCAGAATGATAGTGAGGATAACCCAGGATCTCAGGAAGAGAATGGAGGCAAAGACTGAGAAGAGGCAAGAACTGTTTACTAATGACCTAGAGGAACTAAAGAAGAAAGAAACAGAGAAGAATAATTCATTAGAAGAAACCCATAGCAGAATAATTGAGGNTGAAAAATAATTCAGAATGATAGTGAGGATAATCCAGGATCTCAGGAAGAGAATGGAGGCAAAGATTGAGAAGATGCAAGAACTGTTTACTAATGACCTAGAGGAACTAAAGAAGAAAGAAACAGAGAAGAATAATTCATTAGAAGAAACCCATAGCAGAATAATTGAGGCAGAAGAATGGATAAATGACCTGGAGGACAGAATGTTGGAAATCACTGCCACAGAACAGAATATAGAAAAAAATAAATAAATAAAAAGAAATGAAGACAGCCTAAGAGACTTCTGGGACAACATTAAATGCACCAACATTCACCTTATAAGTGTCCCAGAAGGAGAAGAGAGAGAAAAAGGACCTCAGAAAAATATTTAAAAAAATAATAGCTGAAAAATTCCATAATATGGAAAAGGAAATAGTCAACCAAGTCCAGGAAGCACAGAGAATCCCAGACAGGAAAAACCCAAGGAAGAACACATCAAGACACATAAAAATCAAACTAACAAAAATTAAAGACAGAGATAAAATATTAAAAGCAAAAGGGGAAAAAAGAAAATATACAAGGAAAATCCTATCAGCCTATCACCTTATTTCTCAACAGAAATTCTAAAACTCTACAACTCTGAGAACTCCCTTCTCAGAAGGGAATGGAGTGATATATTTAAAGTGATGACATTGCAATGAAAAGAATACAATACTTAGGAATAAATCTACCTAAAGAAACAAAAGACACACACACACACACACACATATATATATATATAAACTATAAAACACTGATGAAAGAAATCAAAGATGACACAAATAGATGGAGAAATACACCATGTTCATGTATCAGAAGAATCAATATAGCAAAAATTAGTATATTATCCGAAGAAATCTATAGATTCAATGCAATCCCTATCAAACTACCAATGGTATTTTTCAGAGAAGTAGAACAAATAATTTCACAATTTGTATGGAATTANAGATGACACAAATAGATGGAGAAATACACCATGTTCATGTATCAGAAGAATCAATATAGCAAAAATTAGTATATTATCCGAAGAAATCTATAGATTCAATGCAATCCCTATCAAACTACCAATGGTATTTTTCAGAGAAGTAGAACAAATAATTTCACAATTTGTATGGAATTACAAAAAACCTCAAATAGCTAAAGCAATCTTAAGAAAGAAGAACGGAATTGGAAGAATCAATCTGCCTGACTTCAGGCTATGCTACAAAGCTACAGTCATCAAAACAGTATGGTACTGGTGCAAAGACAGAAATATAGATCAATGAAACAAAATAGCCTAGAGATAAATCCATGCACCTATGGACAACTTGTCTTTGACAAAGGAGGCAAGAATATACAATGAAGAAAAGACAATCTCTTTGCTAAGTGGTGCTAGGAAAACTGGTCAACCACTTGTAAAAGAATGAAACTAGAACACTTTCTAACACCATACACACAAATAAACTCCAAATGGATTAAAGACCTCCATATAAGACCAGAAAACATAAAACTCCTAGAAGAAAACATAAGCAAAACACTCTCCGACATACATCACAGCAGAATCCCCTATGACCCACCTCCCAGAGTAATGGAAATAAAAGCAAAAATAAACAAATGGGACCTAATTAAACTTAAAAGCTTTTGCACAACGAAGGAAACTACAAGCAAAGTGAAAAGACAGCCTTCAGAATGGTAGAAAATAATAGCAAATGAAGCAACTGACAAAGAATTAATCTCAAAAATATCCAAGCAGCTCCAGCAGCTCAATTCCAGAAAAATAAAAGACCCAATCAAAAAATGGGCCAAAGAACTAAACTGACATTTCTCCAAAGAAGACCTACAGGTAGCTAACAAACACATGAAAAGATTCTCAACATCACTCATTATCAGAGANATACATCACAGCAGAATCCCCTATGACCCACCTCCCAGAGTAATGGAAATAAAAGCAAAAATAAACAAATGGGACCTAATTAAACTTAAAAGCTTTTGCACAATGAAGGAAACTACAAGCAAAGTGAAAAGACAGCCTTCAGAATGGTAGAAAATAATAGCAAATGAAGCAACTGACAAAGAATTAATCTCAAAAATATCCAAGCAGCTCCAGCAGCTCAACTCCAGAAAAATAAAAGACCCAATCAAAAAATGGGCCAAAGAACTAAACTGACATTTCTCCAGAGAAGACCTACAGGTAGCTAACAAACACATGAAAAGATTCTCAACATAACTCATTATCAGAGAAATGCAAATCAAAACCACAATGAGGTACCATCTCACTACGGTCAGAATGGCTGCTATCCAAAAGTCTACAAGCAATAAATGCTAGAGAGGATGTGGAGAAAAGCCAAACTAGTTCACCACTATGGAGAACAATGTGGAGATTTCTTAAAAAGCTAAAAATAGAACTGCCTTATGACCCAGCAATCCCACTGCTGGGCATACACACAGAGCAAACGAGAGTTGAAAGAGACATGTGTACCCCAATGTTCATTGCAGCACTGTTTACAATAGCCAGGACATGGAAGCAACCTAGATATACATTGTCAGATGAATAGATAAGAAAGCTGTGATACATATACACAATGGAATATTTTTCAGCCATTAAAAAGAATGCATTTGAATCAGTTCTAATGAGGTGGATGAAACTGGAGCCTATTATACAGAATGAAGTAGGTCAGAAAGAAAACCACTAATACAGTATATTAATGCATATATATGAAATTTAGAAAGATGATAATGATGACTGATATGCGAGACAGCAGAAGAGACACAGATGTAAAGAACAGACTGTTGGACTCTGTGGGAGAAAGTAAGGGCAAGATCATTTGAGAGAATAGCATTGAAACATGTATATTATCATGTGTGAAATAGATCACCAGTCCAGGTTTGATGCATGAGACAGGGTGCTCAGGGCTGGTACACTGGGATGACCCTGAGAGATGGGATGGGGAGGGAGGTGGGAGGGAGAGTCAAGATGGGGAACACATATACATCCATGGCTGATTCATATGAATGTATGTCAAAAACCACCACAATATTGTAAAGTAATTAGCCTCCAATTAAAATAAAAAAAATAAACAAAAACAAACAAAATAAATGAAAGTCAAATGAAACAATAAATAAATAAAATAATAAATAAAGTGATGAAAGGGAAGATCCTACAACCAAGAATACTCTACCCAGAAACTCTCCTTCAGATTTGATGGAGAAATCAAAAGATTTCCAGACAGGCAAAATGAAGAGAATTCATCACCACCAAACAAACTCTACAACAAATTCTAAAGGTACTTATCTAGGCAGGAAATAAGAGAAGGGAAAGCCCTACCTACAGAAAATAAACCCCAAACAACTAAGAAAACGGTTATAGGATCATACATATTGATAATTACTTTAAATGTAGATGGATTAAATGCACCAACCAAAAGACAGACTGACTGAGCAGATGAAAATATGTGCATGTAAGCACTTCCACTTACCACATCCCTCTGTTTGACCCCCACCAAATTGTATGTAATTATTTTATATTATTAGGTTAATCACATTTCCCTTATGGCTTGCAATTGTTATTATCTTTTATTTTTTGTCTGAATATTGATTGTGAAAAGATAAACATCTTTTACTATTGTGATTATGTAACTATTACCTGACACCACTGTATCATGATTGGTCAACAGAAAAAGATAATAGAATTCTATATCATCAAAACTACTATTTAATAGAAACACCTCCAATCACTTTTTAAAATCTGGAAGCATATCAGAATTATCTTGGAAATTTTTGAAAAATAAAAATGCCTGGGTATTGCTTTTTTCCCACTAGCTCTCCAGATTTGTTTCTAATGAGCAGCCATGTTTATAAACAGCTGGACTATATGAGGATTTAAAAAAAAACACAAATTATTTATTTAATTGGAGGCTAATTACTTTACAATATTGTAGTGGTTTTTGCCATACATTGACATGAATCAACCATGGGTGTATATGTGTACATGTACATCCTGAAACCCCTCCCACCTCTCTCTCCTTCCCATCCCTCAGGGTCATCACAGTGCACCAGCCCTGAGCACCTTGTCTCATGCATCGAACCTGGACTGGTGATCTATTTCACATATGATAATATACAATGCTAATATTTCAATGCTATTATCTCAAATCATCCCACCCTCGCCTTCTCCCACAGAGTCCAACAGTCTGTTCTTTACATCTGTGTCTCTTTTGCTGTCTCGCATATAGGGTAATCATTTCCATCTCTCTAAATTCCATATATATGCGTTAGTGTACTGTATTGGTGTTTTTCTCTCTATTTCACTCTTTAAAATAGGCTCCAGTTTCATCCACCCCATTATAAGTGATTCAAATGCATTCTTNCCTCTCTCTCCTTCCCATCCCTCAGGGTCATCACAGTGCACCAGCCCTGAGCACCTTGTCTCATGCATCGAACCTGGACTGGTGATCTATTTCACACATGATAATATACAATACTAATATTTCAATGCTATTATCTCAAATCATCCTACCCTCGCCTTCTCCCACAGAGCCCAACAGTCTGTTTTTTACATCTGTGTCTCTTTTGCTATCTCACATAGAAGGTAATCATTTCCATCTCTCTAAATTCCATATACATGCGTTAGTGTACTGTATTGGTGTTTTTCTCTCTGACTATTTCACTCTTTATAATAGGCTCCAGTTTCATCCACCCCATTATAAGTGATTCAAATGCATTCTTTATAACAGTGAATAATGCATTCTTTATAATGGTGAATTTCATTGTGTATATGAATCACAGCTTTCTCCTCCATTTGTCTGCCGATGAACATCTAGGTTACTTCCATGTCCTGACTATTGTAAACAGTGCTGAGATGAACATTGGGGTACACGTATCTCTTTCAATTCTGGTTTCCTTGGTGTGTATGCCCAGCAGTGGGATTGCTGGCTCATATAGAAGTTCTATTTCCAATGTTTTAAGGATCTCCACCCTGTTCTCCATAGTGGCTGTAATAGTTTGCATTCCCACCAACAGTGTAAGAGGGTTCCCTTTTCTCTGCACCCTCTCCAGCGTTTACTGTTTGTAGACTTTTCATAGCAGCCATTCTGACTTCGGCAACACATATACTAAAATTTGAATGATACAGAGAAGATTAGCATGCCCCCTGTGCATGGATGACAAGCAAATTTATGAAGCATTCCATATTTTTAAAATGAGCCAAAGAACTAAACAGATATTTCTCTAAAGGAGACATAGTTATGGCTAACAAACACATGAAAAGATGCTATATGAGAATGTTTTAATTTTATCTAGCTTGTTTTGTTTTTTCTATTTCATATTCAGTGCTCCGACTTCACTTTCACTTTTCACTTTCATGCATTGAAGAAGGAAATGGCAACCCACTCCAGTATTCTTGCCTGGAGAATCCCAGGGACAGGGGAGCCTGGTGGGCTGCCGTCTATGGGGCCTCACAGAGTTGGACACGACTGAAGCAACTTAGCAGCAGCAGCAGCAGCAGCAGCAGCTCCTATTTCATTTAGTTTATGTTTTCCAGTTTCTCCATTTTCTGATGTTCTTTCTCAAGCCTTTATCAAGTGTAGTAGAAAAGCCGACATACACATATGAAATAATATGTATAATATATATATTTTGGAAAGCTTATGAATTTTTGCCTAACAAAAGTTTNAATCCCAGGGACAGGGGAGCCTGGTGGGCTGCCATCTATGGGGCCTCACAGAGTCGGACACGACTGAAGCAACTTAGCAGCAGCAGCAGCAGCAGCTCCTATTTCATTTAGTTTATATTTTCCAGTTTCTCCATTTTCTGATGTTCTTTCTCAAGCCTTTATCAAGTGTAGTAGAAAAGCTGACATACACATATGAAATAATATGTATAATATATATATTTTGGAAAGCTTATGAATTTTTGCCTAACAAAAGCTTATGACATTTTTATTCTACTTGTTAGACTTAGTATGAATCATTTCAGTTCAGTTCAGTCTCTCAGTCATGTCCGATTCTTTGTGACCCCATGAATTGCAGCACACCAGGCCTCCTTATCCATCACCAACTCCTGGAGTTCACTCAGATTCACGTCCATCGAGCCAGTGATGCCATCCATCCATCTCATCCTCTGTTGTCCCTTTCTCCTCCTGCCCCCAATACCTCCCAGCATCACAGTCTTTTGCAGTGAGTCAACTCTTCACATGAGGTGGCCAAAGTACTGGAGTTTCAGCTTCAGCATCATTCTCTCCAAAGAAATCTCAGGGTTGATCTTCAGAATGGACTGGTTGGATCTCCTTGCAGTCCAAGGGACTCTCAAGAGTCTTCTCCAACACCACAGTTCNCACTTTTCACTTTCATGCATTGAAGAAGGAAATGGCAACCCACTCCAGTATTCTTGCCTGGAGAATCCCAGGGACAGGGGAGCCTGGTGGGCTGCCGTCTATGGGGCCTCACAGAGTTGGACACGACTGAAGCAACTTAGCAGCAGCAGCAGCAGCAGCAGCAGCTCCTATTTCATTTAGTTTATGTTTTCCAGTTTCTCCATTTTCTGATGTTCTTTCTCAAGCCTTTATCAAGTGTAGTAGAAAAGCCGACATACACATATGAAATAATATGTATAATATATATATTTTGGAAAGCTTATGAATTTTTGCCTAACAAAAGTTTATGACATTTTTATTCTACTTGTTAGACTTAGTATGAATCATTTCAGTTCAGTTCAGTCGCTCAGTCATGTCTGATTCTTTGTGACGCCATGAATTGCAGCACACCAGGCCTCCTTATCCATCACCAACTCCTGGAGTTCACTCAGATTCATGTCCATCCAGTCAGTGATGCCATCCATCCATCTCATCCTCTGTTGTCCCTTTCTCCTCCTGTCCCCAATACCTCCCAGCATCACAGTCTTTTCCAGTGAGTCAACTCTTCACATGAGGTGGCCAAAGTACTGGAGTTTCAGCTTCAGCATCATTCCCTCCAAAGAAATCTCAGGGTTGATCTTCAGAATGGACTGGTTGGATCTCCTTGCAGTCCAAGGGACTCTCAAGAGTCTTCTCCAACATCACAGTTCAAAAGCATCAATTTGGTGCTCAGCTTTCTTCACAGTCCAACTCTCACATCCATACATGACCATTGGAAAAACCATGGCCTTGACTAGACAGACCTTAGTCTGCAAAGTAATGTCTTTGCTTTTCAATATGCTATCTAGGTTGGTCTTAACTTTTCTTCCAAGGAGTAAGCGTCTTTTAATTTCATTGCTGCAGTCACCATCTGCAGTGATTTCGGAGCCCAAAAAAGTAAAGTCTGACACTGTTTCCACTGTTTCCCCATGCAAATGGCAAGGTTTGTTTTATTTTTCTAACAATAATGATCCATTGTATACACACACATACATCCCCTTCCCCCACAGACCTTCTTTATCTATTCATCTATCAATAGGTGACACTTGGGTTGCTTTCATATCTTTTCTATTGAAAGTAAGCCTGCAATGTTCATAAGGGTATGTATACCTGTTCACACCAGTGTTTTTGTTTTCTACAGCTAAATACCCAGAAGTGAAATTGTTGGGTCATATGATTTTTGATTGCAGCCATGAAATTAAAAGACGTGTACTCCTTGGAAGGAAATTTTGACCAACCTAGATAGCATATTGAAAAGCAGAGATATTAATTTGCCAACAAAAGATTGTCTAGTCAAGGTTATGGTTTTCTCAGTGATCATGTATGGATATGAGAGTTGGNTGATTGCAGCCATGAAATTAAAAGACGTGTACTCCTTGGAAGGAAATTTTGACCAACCTAGATAGCATATTGAAAAGCAGAGATATTAATTTGCCAACAAAAGATTGTCTAGTCAAGGTTATGGTTTTCTCAGTGATCATGTATGGATATGAGAGTTGGATTGTGAAGAAAGCTAAGTGCCAAAGAATTGATGCTTTTGAACTCTGGTGTTGGAAAGACTCTTGAGAGTCCCTTGGACTGCAAGGAGATCCAACCAGTCCATCCTAAAGGAGATCAGTCCTGGGTGTTCATTGGAAATATTAAAGGAGATCAGTCCTGGGTGTTCATTGGAAAAACTGGTGCTGAGGCTGAAACTCCAATACTTTGGCCACCTCATGTGAAAAGCTAACTCATTGGAAAAGACCCTGATGCTGGGAGGGATTTGGGGCAGTAGGAGAACTGGGGGCAGGACAGAGGATTCGATGGCTGGATGGTATCAACGATTTGATGGACATGAGTTTGAGACAACTCCAGGAGTTGGTGATGGGCAGGGAGGCCTGGTGTGCTGTGATTCATGGGGTCACAAAGAGTCGGACGTGACTGAATGACTGAACTGAACTGAACTGAACTGAGATTGGTCATAATTTTCCTTTCAAGGACTAAGCGTCTTTTAATTTCATGGTTGCAGTCACCATCTGCAGTGATTTTGAAGCCCAGAAAAATAAAATCAGCCACTGTTTCCCCATCTATTTGCCATGACATGATGGGACTGGATGCTATGATCTTCGTTTTCTGAATGTTGAGCTTTAAGCCAACTTTTTCACTCTCCTCTTTCACTTTCATCAAGAGGCTTTTTAGTTCCTCTTCCCTTTCTGCCATAAGTGTGGTGTCATCTGCCTATCTGAGGTTATTGATATTTCTCCCGGCAATCTTGATTCCAGCCTTTGCTTCCTCCAGTCCAGCATTTCTCATGATGTACTCTGCATAGAAGTTAAATAAGCAGGGTGACAATATACAGCCTTGATGCACTACTTTTTCTATTTGAAACCAGTCATTGTTCCATGTCCAGTTCTAGTTGCTCCTTCCTGACCTGCATACAGGTTTCTCAAGAGGCAGGTCAGGTGGTCTGGTATTCCCGTCTCTTTCAGAATTTTCCACAGTTTATTGTGATCCACACAGTCAGAGGCTTTGGCATAGTCAATAAAGTAGAAATAGATGTTTTTCCAGAACTCTCTTGCTTTTTCCATGATCCAGTGGATGTTGGCAATTTGATCTCTGGTTCCTCTGCCTTTTCCAGAACCAGCTTGAACATCAGGAAGTTCACGGTTCACGTATTGCTGAAGCCTGGCTTGGAGAATTTTGAGCATTACTTTACTAGTGTGTGAGATGAGTGCAATTGTGTGGTTGCTTGAGCATTCTTTGACATTGCCGTTCTTTGGGATAGCAATGAAAACTGACTTTTTCCAGTCCTGTGGCCACTGCTGAGTTTTCCAAATTTGCTGGCATACTGAGTGCAGCACTTTCACGGCACTGTCTTTCAGGATTTGAAATAGCTCAAATGGAATTCCATCATCTCCACTAGATTTGTTCATAGTGATGCTTCCTAGGGCCTACTTGACTTTACATNCTTTGACATTGCCTTTCTTTGGGATAGCAATGAAAACTGACCTTTTCCAGTCCTGTGGCCACTGCTGAGTTTTCCAAATTTGCTGGCATACTGAGTGCAGCACTTTCACGGCATTGTCTTTCAGGATTTGAAATAGCTCAAATGGAATTCCATCATCTCCACTAGATTTGTTCATAGTGATGCTTCCTAGGGCCTACTTGACTTTACATTCCAGGATGTCTAGCTCTAGATGAGTGATGACACCATCGTGATTATCTGAGTCATGAAGATCTTTTTTTTACAGTTCTTTTGTGTATTTTTTCCACCTCTTCTTAATATCTTCTGCTTTTGTTAGGTCCATACCATTTCTGTCCGTTATTGAGACCATGTTTGCATGAAATGTTCCCTTGGTACCTCCAATTTTCTTGAAGGGATCTCTAGTCTTTACCATTCTATTTTCTCCTTCTATCTTTTCACATTGATTGCTGAGGAAGGCTTTTTTTAATCTCTCCTTGCTATTCTTTGGAACTCTGCATTCAAATGGGTGTATTTTTCTTTTTTTCCTTTGCTTTTTGCTTCCTTTCTTTTCACAGCTATTTGTAAGGTCTCCTCAGACAGCCATTTTGCTTTTTTATATTTCTTTTTCTTGGGGATGATCTTGATTCCTGTCTCCCGTACAATGTCATGAATCTCCATCCATAGTTCATCAGGTACTTTGTCTGTCAGATCTAGTCCCTTAAATCTATTTCTGACTTCCACTGTATAGTCATAAGGGATTTAATTTGGTTACACTTGAATGGTCTAATGGTTTTCTCCACTTTCTTATGTTTCAATCTGAATTTGGCAATAAGGAGTTAATAATCTGAGCCACAGTCAGCTCCCAGTCTTGTGTTTGCTGACTGTATAGAGATTCTCTGTCTTTGGGTGCAAAGAATATAATCAATCTGATTTCGATGTCGACCATCTGGTGATGTTCATGTGTCGGGTCTTTTCTTGTCTTATTGGAATTTTTGTGTTTATGGTGTTAGGACTTATTTAAGTCTTTAATCCATTTTGGGTTTATTTTTATATGGTGTGAGAAAGTAGTCCAGTTTGAGTCTTTTGCATATGTAACTGTCCAGTTTCCCAACATATTCATTGAAAAGGGTGTCTTTTCCCCATTGTATAGTCTTGCTTTCTTTGTTGTAGATTAAGTGACAATATGAGCTTGCACTAGTGGTAAAGAACCTGCTTGCCAATGCAGGAGACATAAGAGACAGGGATTCGATACCTGGGTTGGGAAGATCCCCTGGAAGAGGGCATGACCATCTATTCCAATATTGTTTCAGGGAGAATTCCATGAACATTGGAGACTGGCATGCTACAATCCATAGGGTCACAAAAAGTCAGAACACAACTGAAGGGACTTAACATGCATGTACATTATACTCTTAATATTGGGGTATACTCTTAATATGTGCTTAATATTGTGGCTTCCTAGGTGATACTAGTGGTAAAGAACCTGCCTGCCAGTGCAGGAGATGTAGGAGACTTGGATTCGACCTTGGTTCAGGAAGATCCCCTGGAGAATAGAATGGCAGTCCACTCCAGTATTTTTGCCTGGAGAATCCCGTGGACAGAGGAGCCTGTCAGGCTACAATTCATGGGGTCACAGAGTAGAACATGACTGAAGCAACTTAGCATGCACACACACACACACACACACACACACACACATAGATATGGGAGGGGGCTTTCTGATCAGTTCCATTGATTGATACGTCCATTTTGTGCCAGAATTGTACTGTTTTGATAACTGTAGCTTTTTAGTATAATTTGAAAGCAAGAAGAATATTATCTTTAGCTTTTTTCTTCTTTCTTGATTGTTTTGGCTATTCTGAATCTTTTATGTTTCCATTCAAATTTTAGAATTCTTAGTTATAGTTCTGGGAAAACACCATTTGTATTTTGATAAGGATTGTACTGAATCTGTAGATTGCTTTGGGTAGTAAAATTATTTTAACAGTGTTAACTCCTCAAAGCTATGTGATAGCTTCTTATATGTATATCTTCTTATTTGTTTGTGACATCTTCAATTTCTTTGGAAGGCAGCTATGTTCACTGATACACCACCAAAGCCACATGTGTCTTCAGTTCTTCCATTAAGTGTAATGTAGTTTTCTGAGTACAGATTCTTTACCTTGTTAGATTTATTCTAAGGTATTTTATTAATGCAAGTGTATGCAAAAATGGGTACAATAAAGGACAGAAATGGTATGGACCTAACAGAAGCAGAAGATATTAAGAGGAGGTGGCAAGATTACACAAAAACACTGTACAAAAAAGATCTTCACAACTAACATAATCACGGTGGTGTGATCTAGAGCCAGACATTCTGGAATGTGAAGTCAAGTGGGCCTTCAAAAACATCACTATTAATAAAGCTAGTGGAGGTGGTGGAATTCCAGCTGAGCTATTTAAAATCCTAAAAGATGATGCTGTGAAAGTGCTCAACTCAATATGCCAACAAATTTGGAAAGCTCAGCAGTAGCTACAGGATTTCATTCCAATCCCAAAGAAAGGCAATGTCAAAGAATGTTCAAACTACTGCACAATTGTACTCATCTCACATGCTAGCAAAGTAATGCTCAAAATTCTCCAAGTTAGGCTTCAACACTACATGAATTGAAAACGTCCAGATAGTCAAGCTTGATTTAGAAACGGCAAAGAAACCAGAGAGCAAATTGCCAACATCTTTTGGAATATTGAAAAAGCAAGAGAATTCTAGGAAAGCATCTGCTTCTGCTTCATTTACCACTTGAAAGCTTTTGACTGTGTGGATCACAACAAACTATGGAAAATTCTTCAAGAGATGGGACTATCAGACCACCTGACCTACCTCCTGAGAAATCTATATAAAGGTCAAGAAGCAACAGTTACAACCAGACATGGAACAATGGACTGGTTTCCAAATAAGGAAAAAAATACGTCAAGGCTGTATGTTGTCACCCTGTTTATTTAACTTATATGCAGAGTACATTATGAGAAATGTTGGGCTGGGTTAAGCACAAGCTGGAATCAAGATTGCTGGGAGAATTATCAATAATTTCAGATATGCAGATGACACCACCCTTATGGCAGAAAGAGAAGAAGATCTAAAGAGCCTCTTGATGAAAGTGACAGAGGAGTGTGAAAAAGCTGGCCTGAAACTCAGCATTAAAAAAACCAAGATCTTGGCATCTGGTGCCATCACTTTATAGCAAATAAAAAGTGAGAAAGTGGAAGCAGTGACAGATCTTAACTGATGCTTTTGTGAACTGAAGAAGACTCTTGAGAGTCCCTAGGAATGCATGGAGATCAAACCAGTCAATCCTAAAGGAAATCAACCATGAATGTTAATTGGAAGGTGTGTTGTTGAAGCTGAAGTTCCAATATTTTGACCACCTAATGTAAAGAGCTCATTGGAAAAGACTAGTGCTGGGAAAGACTGAAGGCAATAGGAGAAGGGGATGGCAGAGGATAAAATGGTTAGATGGCATCACCAACTCAATGAATATAAATTTAGACAAACTCCAGGAGATATGGAGGATAGAGGAGCCTGATGTGCCACAGTCTATGGGGTCACCAAGTGTTGGACATGACTTAGTGACTGAGCAACAACCACTTTGTGTGCATATATATTTATAATTGTNGGATGGCAGAGGATAAAATGGTTAGATGGCATCACCAACTCAATGAATATAAATTTAGACAAACTCCAGGAGATATGGAGGATAGAGGAGCCTGGTGTGCCACAGTCTATGGGGTCACCAAGTGTTGGACATGACTTAGTGACTGAGCAACAACCACTTTGTGTGCATATATATTTATAATTGTTTTACCTTCTTTTTCAAATGATCCTTTTATTATTAAGTAATGTCTTTGTCTCTTATAACAGTCTTCATTTTAAAGCCTAATTATCTGAAATAAGTATTGCTATTTCAGCTTTCTTTTGACTTTCATTTGCACAGAATACCTTTTTTCATCCTTTCACTTTCAGTCTGTGTGCATGTGATTGTTTCTGAAATGAGTTCTTTGTAGGCAGCTTATATATGGGTATTGTTTTTCTGTCTATTCAGCCACTCTGTGCCTTTTGGTAGGAACATTTAGAGAACTTCATTTACCATTTCATTGAATCCCAGTTTAGTGATGCTGAAAGGTTTTAACTTTAGCTTATATGTAAAACTCTCCTTCAAATATGTATCATAGCCTTGCTGCGTAGAGTATTTTTGGTTGTAGGTCTTTTTCCTTTCATTACTTTGAATATATTGTCCTATTCCTTTCTGGCCTTTAGAGTTTCTGCTAAAAAGTCAGTTGATGGCCTTATACGAGTTCTCTTGTATATAACTAGTTGACTTTTCTCTTGTTGATTTTAAGATTTTCACTTTATCTTTAATTTTTGTCTTTTTAATTATATTGTGTCTTGATGTGGACTTTTTGGATTTATCTTCTTTGTGTCCCTCAGTGCTTTCTGTACATGGATGTTTGTTTTCTCCCTCAGGTTGGATAATTTTTAAGATATTATTTCTTCAAATAAGTTATCTGCCTCTTTCTTTCTTTACCTTCCAAGATACATAGAATGGAAATATTAATATACTTGATGCTCTCTCAAAGGTCTCTTANCATTACTTTGAATATATTGTCCTATTCCTTTCTGGCCTTTAGAGTTTCTGCTAAAAAGTCAGTTGATGGCCTTATACAAGTTCTCTTGTATATAACTAGCTGACTTTTCTCTTGTTGATTTTAAGATTTTCACTTTATCTTTAATTTTTGTCTTTTTAATTATATTGTGTCTTGATGTGGACTTTTTGGATTCATCTTCTTTGTGTCCCTCAGTGCTTTCTGTACATGGATGTTTGTTTTCTCCCTCAGGTTGGGTAATTTTTAAGATATTATTTCTTCAAATAAGTTATCTGCCTCTTTCTTTCTTTACTTTCCAAGATACACAGAATGGAAATATTAATATGCTTGATGCTCTCTCAAAGGTCTCTTAAATTATCCTCATTATTTTTTTCTTCTTCTTTTCTGTCTCACTTGATGATTTCCATGACTGTGTCTTCCAGTTCTCTGACCCATTCTTTCATATCATTTAATCTACTGTTGATTTTTTCTAGTATATTATTTCAGTGATTGCATTCTTTTGCTCTGCTTGGGTCTTATTTATATTTTTCCATATTTGTTGGAATCCTCACTGTGTTCATCTCAATATTTGGTCTCAAACATATCTTCAATATCTCAATATCCCAATGTTTGGTAAGCATATTTGTGATCATTATCTTGTACTCATGTAGATTGCTTGTATTCTTTTTTTTTTGTTTTTTAGTTCTTTTCTCAGATTTGGTTTTATTCCTTCATTTGGAACATATTCCTATCTCTTCATTGTCCCCAGTTCTCTCTGTTGTTTTCTCTGTGTTAGGTAGGATGACTGTGATTGCTAATATTGGAGAAGTAGCCTTATATAAAAGATATCATAGAGGACCTCCAGAAGCATGCTCCCCTTTGTCACCAGAACTATATGCTCTAGGGGTGCTCCCTGTATGGACTATGTGCACTCTTCTTTAGTAGCAGGGCTGACGACTGTGTGTGGGACTGGCCTCTGCCCAGCTTGCCATGAGGCTTTTGGTTTGCTAGAGGGCAGGGTAGGTTTCTTGTATGATTGGTTGTGTTTTTCAGGGTAGTGTCAGACTGGTGCTGGCCTTCTGGGAAGCAGGATTGAGTCCTTATGGGCTGTCTCTTTAGCACTTGGGAGTGGGGTACTCAGGAATAGTGCTTGCCTTCTGGTGAGTGTAAGCCCCAGCACTAATATGCTAGGGAGAAAATTCCAAAATGGTTTCTACCAGTAGTGGTGTTATTGTGCTAGAATAAACTCCCAAAATGGCTGTTGCCAGTGTTTAATCTCCAAGTAGAGCCTTAGTTCCTCCTGTCTCTTTGGGATACTCTAAGATTGGCAAGTGTTAATTGTAGAAAATCTTCCCTGCTAATCTTGGGTCATTCTCATTGCAGTTGTCCTGTAAATAGTTGTAAACTTGGTTTGTTCGTGAGAGGAGGTGAATTCAGGGTCTTCATATTCCACCATCTTAGGTACCTCTAAAGCACTGCATTAAATGTTAATTTGTGTGCCCTTCTTACTCATCTCACATGCTAGTAAAGTAATACTCAAAATTCTCCAAGCCAGGCTTCAGCAATACGTGAACCGTGAACTTCCTG
>SJYB01006167.1:0-15374 GCA_006408585.1 Antidorcas marsupialis | reverse complement strand
CATTGGAAAAGACTTTGATGCTGGGAGGGATTGGGGGCAGGAGGAGAAGGGGACGACAGAGGATGAGATGGCTGGATGGCATCACTGACTCCATGGATGTAAATCTGAGTAAATTCCCGGAGTTGGTGTTGGACAGGGAGGCCTGGAGTGCTGCGATTCATGGGGTCGCAAAGAGTCGGACACGACTGAGCAACTGAACTCAACTGAACTGAACTTTTCCCTCCCATTACTGTTCTGTCTCAGACTTCTCAGTAGAGTGTCTGGAGTTAGCCGAGTTCTTAGGCTATGAGGCAGTTGCTAGATTGGGATGAATGTGATATCTGGTGATTTGTTGGATGTGGCACAAGTGGAAGCTGTAACAGAGACAAAGGGTCAATAGAAATCAAACTGGGCAGACTTTAGCCATCAAAGCCTGCTGACAGTGAAATTTTAAGTGAAGCCCTATGGATAGTTCTGAAAGAAGCTTAATGTTCCCATAGTTGATTTAAAATTAGTGTGTCTACCTTTTGTTTTGCCTGCCAGGCTTGGATTATCTTTCTCAAGCCAATTCTAAAATAATACTAATTTGTTCTTAAGAATCTGTGCTTATTTCGTATGGTTTAGTGTTCTGATACCAGTGTAAACAGGGCACAGGATATAGCTGTGTAGGATACACACTGCCCAACTGCAAGGGTTGATGACTGTAGTAATTACAGTGTGATGGTGCCCCTTGGGACTACATACTTTTGGCTTCTCAGAGTGTGACTTTTCTACTAAGGATATCCTGCTAGTCATTTCTATGGACTATGGCTATGGCAGTGTTTTACCTATAGTCCTGTTTCCCTGGCAGGGATTGTAACCAGGAGTTGATAATTATGGGATTATGCTGGATATTTATTAAAATTTGTGTTTTGTAGAACACCGCCTTAAAATGTCTGCATTCAATTTTATTGGCATGCCAGCCATTCTGGATTTCTTATGTGGCAGCATGGGGTAAGATGATAAATCTGAAATAAGTGCTACCCCATGGTTCTGTTTGCTTTTTCTTCTTTTCCTTTTCTAACTCCTTCCCTCTAGAGTAAATTTAAGAAGAAAATCTTTTTTAAAGTTGAATCTTTTTATAAAGAGAACTGGATTATCAGGAATTGATAGATATAAATCTTTTAGAGAATATCTCAAACTTCACCTAGCTTTTAATTNTTACCTATAGTCCTGTTTCCCTGGCAGGGATTGTAACCAGGAGTTGATAATTATGGGATTATGCTGGATATTTATTAAAATTTGTGTTTTGTAGAACACCGCCTTAAAATGTCTGCATTCAATTTTATTGGCATGCCAGCCATTCTGGATTTCTTATGTGGCAGCATGGGGTAAGATGATAAATCTGAAATAAGTGCTACCCCATGGTTCTGTTTGCTTTTTCTTCTTTTCCTTTTCTAACTCCTTCCCTCTAGAGTAAATTTAAGAAGAAAATCTTTTTTAAAGTTGAATCTTTTTATAAAGAGAACTGGATTATCAGGAATTGGTAGATATAAATCTTTTAGAGAATATCTCAAACTTCACCTAGCTTTTAATTTCAAAATATACTTGCTTTTAAAATTGATATAATTATTATGATGTGAGCATCTACTAAATCCATAATTCACTATTAAAACAAAGTGTTATGAGTGGTTAACCTTTCAATTGGATTGTTCCATTAATAAAAAATTTGAATTAAAACAATATAAAGGCTGTATTGTTTACACTGTGGGATAGCTAAGCATTTTTTATTTTAATATTTATCTAAACACTGATGTACGTTAAACTTCTTTTCTATAAAGCTGGAAGGCTTTGGCACCAACTATTGCTGTTATCCTGGTATTTATAGCAGATGTTTTGAATAATTCCCTTTGACACTATAGGGACATGCTCTCTGACAGGTTTATTCAGAATTAATCACATTTCTACAGAAGCACTCACTTTATGTTATATAGACTGATGAATCCCCAAAATATCTTTGGGGACTATGATGAATTATTAATCTCATTTGGTCAGCCTCAGAGGAGCTTGTTTAACTTTCAGTGTGCTATATTGTTATGTAAAGACATAGATAAACAAAAAGAAAAAGCACTCTGTAATCATCTCACAGTCTCACTTTCCAGTCCTGCATTCCTCTTTCTATGCCAGCAGAGTTAACAGGTTGGTTAGTTAGCTCTAACCAACAGAGTCAAGTCCTCAAGCCTCAGAGTCTTTTGATGGGCTGGGGAATGTTCTCCCTGGATATGCTATACTGATCATTTAAAGTCTCCTCTGATTGGGGTGGGATTAGAGTCAGCCTTGGTACTTTGCAATTTTTATTTCTCCCTGTGTTCTGCATCCTCCCCCTGCCCACATGTGTTTGGGCAACTAGATGGTTGCTGGGTTTGAATGCACATGGCCTGTGACTGATTGAAGTTCAGACAAGGATTTGTTCTTCCCATTTTGGGAACATGTACTAGATGCACACTATTCAGAGAGAAGGAAAGACATTCTCAGAAGGTAAACACTGAATGTTTATGATTCAGCCTGCACTCTGCAACTCCTGTTGGGTCTTATCTCCTCTTGTCTCTGTGAGTATGTCAGTATGGGGCAGAGACTAGCTCTGTGGAGTTTTGGGTTCAGATAGGCTGTGACCATGCCTCTCCAACTACAAACTCCATGATGTTGGAAAATGTACTTAATTGAACCTAAATTTCTTAATATGTGCAACTGGGATTTTTTGATGCATATTTAATAGGGTAAAAGTGAGGCTTAATTATGATGATAGTGAGTGAGTGAAAGTCACACAGTCATGTCTGACTCTTTGCGACCCCATGGACTGTAGCCCACCAGCCTCCTTTGTTCATGAGATTCTCCAGGCAAGAATACTGGAGTGGGTTGCCATTTCTTTCTCCAGGGGATCTTCCCAATCCAGGGATCAAACCCAGGTCTCCCACATTGCAGGCTGATTCTTTACTAGTTGAGCCACAAGGGAAGCCCAAGAATACTGGAGTGGGTAGCCTATCCCTTCTCCAGTGGATCTTCTGACCAAGGAATTGAACTGGGGTCTCCTGCATTGCAAGCGGATTCTTTACCAACTGAGCTATAACGGAAGCCCAATTATGATGATAAACCCTTATTAAATGGTGGTTCTCATTCTTGTCTTCCAGAGGCTGAACAAATGGGGATTTGTATTAAAATCTGCCTTTGAGCATAGAAATTCCAAACCTGTCAACTATGCTTCCATTATATTTCCTTCTCAAGTTTTCAATTAACCTTGTTGGCTTCCTTTCATTTCCTTCTCTCATTTTCTTTCTTTTGACACTTTCTCATTGGCTGTATCCTGAAATCTTTTTGTGTTTTGGCTGCTCCCCACACCCTGATGACAGGGTCTGCACTAAGGTGAGGTGAGTGAGGCACCTGCCTTGGGTGCTAAATTTAAGGAGGCAACAAAAAAACAGCACTCAAGAGAAATAATTTTAATTAATATATTTAAAAGATTAAAATTATGTAAAAAAAATCCAAGTTGAACAAAATATTAACATTTTAAATAAAGAAAGAGACCAATCTTGCACTCACACTACTCAGCCTCACCTCAATCCTAGCCAGAGCAGATAACATTTTACCCCATCTTTTGTAATTCAACCTGTGAAAAGAATTTCATTTATGGGTGATTCATGTCATTGTATGGCAGAAACCAACACGACATTATAAAGCAATTATTCTCCAATTAAAAAAAGAAAAGGAATTTCATTAGGCCAAACTGGCTTGTACTTACAGTCAGAATGCAAATTATAAACACTGCCGTTCTTTTTTCATTGGCCCTCCAACTGCTAGACTGTGGCTTCCTCCAGTTTCCTCTCAATGATAAGAAGTATGAACATTCCTGAGACACACTGTTATTAGCTTTCAGGTTACCATCATTGGCAACTCCCTGAAATTCTATTGAAAAATTCACTTGTCCTTTAAATGCTACATTTCTCCGCTACTGCATTTGTACTCTACTAGAGGCAGAGACAATAGAGGAGATATGAGCCCTGGAGAGAAGCTGCAAAAAGCTGATACGGCTTTAGAAATGTGTCTACACTGGGATATGAGAACACATTCTCTGTTCTTTGTTGCTTTGTTCTCACATACTTCATTTAACATGATTTTACTTTGCAATCATCATACTGGAAGAGTAACTTATCTAATTCTTTTTTCTAACTTGAGTTTTTCCTGACTTGTTCCTTTTTCCAGCAATAGGTCTGTAGTGATATACCCTCCTTCACTCTAGGATGTAGATATAAAACCGTTTTTAAATTTTATTTTTTTTTAAGTTGTTAAATTTTATTTTTTTAAAGATTTTAAAAATCGTGTACCTTGTGACCTTACTGAATTTACTTTATCGTTTCTAAGAGGTTTCTGTAGATTCCTTGAGATTTTCTACATAAATAATCATTTTTATTTGCTTATTTGGCTGCACCAGGTTTTAATTGCAGCATACAGAATCTAGTTTCCTTACCAGGGATCAAACCCAGGTCCCCTGCATTGGGAGCATGCAGTCTTAGCCACTGGACCATCAGGGACATACCAACAAATAAATAATCTTGTCATCTGCAAATAGAGACAGTTTTATTTCTTCCTTTCCAAGCTGTGTACCTTTTCTTTCTTTTACCTATTTTACTGTTCTCTGGTTAGAAAGTCTAACATTATATTAATAAGAATAGTGAAGAAGGCATTCTTTCTTGATTTTTTCTTTATCTTAGAAGGGAAGCATGCCTTCTTTATCTCTAAGTATGGGATATGTGAAGCAGAAATGACTCTCAAGGGACTCATCACAGTGTTGTTCCTTGGGTCACAAGGATCCTGGCTGGGCTTCTTTTCTCAAACTTTCAGGATCTTATTACATTTGTCCTCTACGTAATGCCCAAGATTTAAAGTTTTTCTTATTGAGGGAATAAGTAAAACAATGTCAGCTCCATCTTTCTGGAAACAGAAGACTCCCTTTGATTTCTGATGGCTTCTTTATTATGTATTGATCTAATATATGATCTTTTATATGGTCTTTTAATATGATTACTCTAATAGTTCTGCGCTATGATATTTCATACTAATATAATGAAACTACAACTTTTAAATTTTGTGAGAGTTGTTATTGTTGTTCAGTTACCCTTTCATGTCTCATTCTTTGTGACTGAATGGACTGCAGCATGCCAGGCCTCCCTCTCCCTCACAGTCTCCAGAAGTTTGCCCAAGTTCATGTCCATTGCATCAGTGATGCCATCCAGCCATCTCACCCTTTTATGCCCTCTTCTGCTGCCCTCAATCTTTCCCAGCATCAGGGACTTTTCCAATGAGTCAGCTGTTTGCATCAGGTGACCAAAATAATGGAGCTTCAGCTTCTGTCCTTTCAATGAGTATTCAGAAAGGTTGATTTTCCTTAAGATTGACTGGTTTGATCTCCTTGCTATTCAAGGGATTACATCATCTTTAAATTGATCTAGTTTTAAAATGTAGCTTCTCCAATAACTCAGTTGGTAAAGAATCTGCCTGCAAAGCAGGTGATCCCAGTTCAATTCCTGAGTTGGGAAGATCTCCTGGAGAAGGGAAAGGCTACCTACTCCAGTATTCTATCCTGGAGAATTCCATGGACTGTACAGACCATGGGGTCACAAAGAGTCTGAGCAACATGACTGAGCAACTTTCACTTCACTTTAAAATGTATTTTACTATCTGGGTTAGTTAATCCCTTTCAACTTCCTGATGAAACTCAGAACAAAACTTCGGACATCATCAGTATTAAGAAACAAATCTTTATTATTATATTTCTTTAAAACTAGACTTAGGCTGTGACCATGCCTCTCCACTTACTTAATAGTGTATTGACACAGCGGGCAGCTATAGCAGCAGCTGCTGCACTATTCCTGAGTGGTGTGTTGGAACTTTTCTAAGCCTCAAAGTAGATAATCCAAGTTGTTGTAGCTTAGAAGATGTAGATACAACTTACTCAATAAGTTCCCAACGACTTGAAAACACGACAGCCTTTGATACTTCAGTGATTTTAGGAAAATTAACCAGGACTTTTCACAGTTGGTTTAAAATAATGGAATTCTGTCTGATGCCTCAGTACAACAGTTCATCTTCAAATTGGAGGAATTGAGATTAGAACACATAACACACATCCTCTCAGGACAATGATACCTAACTATGACTTTCCAGGACTAGCTTATTTTTTTTTTCAATATTGGCCAATATTTCTATACCAGTGTAAATGCAGTGATTTAGATTTATTGATGTCCAATAGCTTTCTTCCATTGTAGAATTTATTGTTTAGAAATAATGTCAGCTACTTTTTTTCTTTCCAACTCCTTTCTCCCAATCAGTTGCTTTCCTTTCACTTATATATGTTCCTGGAATCAAACTGACAAATACCTTTCAAATTCTAATTTTGTTTTAGCATCAGTTTGCCTCAGGTCCCTTTAATATTTTCCTGGTTATTCACTTGGTGAGTCATTCAGCAATTTCTCCATGTAATGGATCTGGTAATATGGTGGAGTTCAAAGGCATACTAATTGCAAATGAGAAGCTAACTATATCAGATAATATGTATATGTTTCACTTCCTTACTTTGAAAAGATAGGAGTTGAATTTTGCTATGAAATAAAATCATAATATTATACATTATGCCTTCTTTTTATACTTCTAATTAGTATTTCAGGATTTTATAACTGAATTAGAAATGTATATTAATATATAGTATTGCAATCACAATTTTAAAATAAAAGATATTCAAGAGCCAAAAAATTAAGCATGAGTATCTGTACGTTTACATGGATAAGTCACTTTTTAATAATTAGTGTTTAGAAGTTGGAAATTCACTTGATAATATTTTTGCTAAACTGGAAACTGACTTAACAATATTTTTGGTAAATATTTTCCATGAAGATTTAGTTATAGTGATTCAAATTTGGAGATTAACTTTTTATTTTGACTACTTTTTGATCATCTTCCATTGTGTTTGGAGAATTTGGGTCAAGCAGTTAGAATTTACATTGAATTGATTATAGTTTTCAATTTTTCCTCCATGAATTATAGGATATTGTTTAATTAAAAAGCCCAGTGAATAGTTTGGCATTTCTGAACTTGGGAAATAACTGCTCATATAAGAAAGACGTCTCAGAGTTTTTATTAATACAGTGATTTACAATTTATTGATTTCTTATTTTTGATAAGTGATTTCTTATTTATTGATATTTCATTTATATAGTTTTCAAGTTTATGTTTCTGTCCTTAGTTTACTAAGAAAAAAACTTTCTTAAGCGTATAATATACCTATAAATTAAATAGCTTACCTTCATTATCATTGAAATTATGACAGCAATTTCTAGTAGCTATTAACTGATTATGTTTCTTATTTCTTATCATATTTACCCATGCAAATGATTAACCTTTTAGCCTCAATTATGGGTTTTTCTTTAATTTAAAATTGATTGGACAAAGTGAATTCTCTTTTGCTTTACTTATCATGAGCCAATATATTTTTACTTATCTAGAGAGATGAGTAGTGACATAAGGCTAATTCTGGCAATCACTGTATTTATATTAATGACCCCTGTTTGCAAAGTTGGAGGTTGAGGAGGGAGGAGACAATGGCAAACTTTTCAAGCACATAGAGGGAAGAGGAAACAAGATAAGTAAGTAGAGCCTCAGAGATGAGAATATTGAAAAATGTGGATTTTCATATAAAATGGGAATGCAGGGGTCTCCCAGGTGGTGTTAGTGGTAAAGAACCCACTTGCCAATGCAGGAGATATAAGAGATGTGAGTTTGATCCCTGGGTTGGGAAGATCTCCTGGAGGAGGGCATGACAGCCCACTCTAGTATTCTTACCTGGAGAATCCCATGGACAGAGGATCCTGGTGGTCTACAAACCATGAGGTCACAAAGAGTCAGATACAACTGAAGTGACTTAGCATGCATGCAATGAATACAGAGACAAATAATGTACCCATCTTAAGGGGATTAAGTTCATTGCATTGTCCATCCTAAGAAACAATATTTTATCTAGACAAAATGTTTTGTTTCTTGTTCAGTTGCTCAGACATGTCTGACTCTTTGTGACCTTATGGACTGCAGCATGCCAGGTTTCCCTGTCCTTCACTTTCTCCTGGAGTTTTGCTCAAATTCATGTCCCCTTGTAGCTCAGATGGTAAAATGTCTGCCTACAGTGCAGGAGACCCGGGTTCGATTCCTGGATTGGGAAGTTCCCCTGGAGAAGGAAATGGCAACCCACTCCGGTATTCTTGCCTGGAAAATCCCATGGATGGAGGAGCCCAGTAGGCTACAGTCCATGGAGTCACAAAGAGTCAGAAACGACAGAGTGACTTCACTTCACTTCATGTCCATTGAGTCGATGATGCCATCCAAACATCTCATCCTCTATTGCCCCTTTATCCTCCTACCCTCAATCTTTCCCCGCATCAGGGTATTTTCCAATGCTTAGATGAACAGTTAATATATACCATCAAAAGAGAACTTGTTTTTATGCTATGACCCCTTCAGCTCATGACTACAGTGTGAATGGGACTAAGAAAGATGCCTTGTTCATGATTTTAAATCAAGCCTTCAAAAGTGATTAAAGTGATTATTTCAGAACATTGGATAAAAACTTGTGAATCAAGAAAATAGCAACTAAGAAGCCTATGTTTTTAGCCTTGTTTTTATCCTCCTCAAGCCAGAGAGGGCAAAATTGGAGATTAAGAATGGGATTTGACTTATGTACATTGCCCTGCAGAATGAAATAAAATAGAAGTTCTCTAATAAGGCTGGCATCCATAAAGATCAAGTCAGGTAATTGGAGACATTCCTATCTTGCTCATGGGAGTACGGTGATAAATGTAACACTTATCTGGTTGACAACTAGAGGAACAAGGCCTATCCGAGTCCATACTGGTAAAGAGATGTCAAGTGAGCACAGGCTCAAACAACATTCACATCTCTACTGTTCTGTAGAACATGACCACTAAAGCCACCTCAGCCTTTCTCTTGCTGACCTTAGAACAGTTCCCTCAGGCCTGGGAGATGAGCTGTTACGGTGAACCAACCATTGTGTTTTGTGGGGAGGTTTCCTCAAAGGAGACAAAGATTAAAAGGAAGGAACAATGTTAGGTAGAGTATAGTAAGGCAGTCTTAAGGATTGGCAAGCACATTTAGAAACTGGGAATATTTACAGAAGGTAAAGCTTTTTACTGTTTAGATGCTGTTCTCATTGACTGTGTGTGTGTGTACTCAGCCGCTTAGTCATATCTGACTCTCTGCAATGCCATGGACTATAGCCTGCCAGTCTCCTCTGTCCATGGGATTTTCCTGATAAGAGTACTCCATTTCCTCCTCCAGAGGATCTTCTTGACTCAGGGATTGAACTTGAGTTCAGTCTCAGGTTCTCTTGCATTGGCAGACAGATTCTTTACCACTGAACTACCTGGGAAAGCCTGTCATTGACTACAGGAAAAGTAATGTTACAAGGTAATTTAATTTTTGCTTTTTCAGTATTCCCTATACCTATTCCCAAGGCTTCACTAAAACCTTGTGTACACTTAAAAGCTTGTGTGTATGTTGTAAAGAATAAAGTGAAAGAGTAAAAAAATATGACCTGCCTTATTCATTTTTATACACATTTATTACACTGATGGAATCCACTCAAAAAGAATGGTGATCTTGTAAAAAAAAATACATAAAAGTTCAGAAAAAAATTAAGCAGAGGCCCATGACAGTTCTGGGAATGATGGAGAAAAACACATATATGGGAGAAGTGACTTTGGGGTCATCCTCTGGGAGATGTCTAACAGTGGGACAAAGAATAGATGGAAGGGCTGTGTAGCCTTTATCCTGGTTCTTTTTCAATGGTGTTTAATTTGTTTGATAGAAATGGTTCTAGTTATGCTAAGCAAATGTAATTCTATTTCAACCTGAAACATCACCTCTAATGATAAGTTCTTTTATAAAATAACTCTTTCTACTTTAGATATAATTTGAAATGAGTCCTTAATGATTAAAGCCTTAATAATATAATCTTTATGAAAAGTTGTAATTGCAATTCTTATTTGTTGCATATTTTCTAAAAATTGGAAGAATTTAATCTTCACAGGCTACTTTCAGTTATTGATGATTCAGGTTACTTAGTTTTGCCCTTGCTATCATCACAAGGTATTTCCCTGATCCCTGGATTTATATCAGTGTTTACTGATTATGTTGTTAAAAACACATTTGGAAAGTTCATTTTCTAGGTCATTTCCCTTATATCCCTACTTAAGTTTTCAAATAAACTTTTCCCTAGAGAATTTCAGTATGTATACCTTTCAGGGCTTTGAATCAGTGAAAATTTTGTATGTTAATGCAAATTTTGTAGCTCAGTTCCTCTCTGGGGAGAGGGTCTATCTATAGTTTTTATCAGATCATTGAAGTTGTTCATGACCCAAAGAGAATAAGAAGCCTGCCAACAGTCTCTCACCCATAGTTTTTGTAGTATTCAGTGACCTGCATAAATAAGGATAGGTCAAACACAAAAGTTTGTAAATTAAGGATGCGCATTGTGTTGAAGAGGGCGGAGGCTGGTGCAGACAAAGCAAAAAGGAATCGGGCAGTTGGGGGAAAATGATCCAATCTGGTGTTAATTTTTGTGTGTGTGTACTTTTCTCTTTTACGTACAGTTACTCAGTGCTTATTGATAGTGATACTTGATTCATTTTGTGCTTGTCATTTGAGATGTAACTACAAAGATTTATTTCTAAGTCAAGAAAGGTTAATTTTTTTTTTTTTTTGCTGTTCATGAAATTACAGTGATTTCTATTTGATTCATTTTTCTTTGCCTTTTTAAATTCATGTTGTGTCTTTGGTTATTTACACTATTGGTGTGATACACCAGTATGTATGCTGCTGCTGCTGCTAAGTCACTTCAGTCGTGTCTGACTCTGTGTGACCCCATAGACAGAAGCCTACCAGGCTCCCCTGTCCCTGGGATTCTCCAGGTAGGAACACTGGAGTGGGTTGCCATTTCCTCCTCCAATGCATGAAAGTGAAAAGTGAAAGGGAAGCCGCTGAGTCCTGCCCGACCCTCAGCGACCCCACGGACTACAGCCCACCAGGCTCCTCGTCCATGGGATTTTCCAAGCAAGAGTACTGAAGTTGGGTACCATTGCCTTGTCTCCAGTATGTATAAATAAATTTAAATGTACTTTTACTCAAAATTCTGAACTTTCTTTTCTTTTTTCTTTTTAATACAGCTTTATTGAGGTGTAGCTGATTTACACTGTTGAGTTAATTTCTGCTATACAGTAAATGATTCTGTTACACATACATATATAAATTTTCAATTATGGTTTATCAGAGGATATTGAATATAGTTCCCTGTGGTATAGAGTATGACCTTGTTGTTGATTCACCCTACATATACTGGTATGCGTATACATATGCTACTGCTGCTGCTGCTGCTAAGTCACTTCAGTTGCGTCCGACTCTGTGTGATCCCAGAGACAGCAGCCCACCAGGCTCCCCCATCCCTGGGCAAGAACTCCAGGCAAGAACACTGGAGTGGGTTGCCATTTCCTTCTCCAATGCATGAAAGTGAAAGGTGAAAGTGAAGTTGCTTAGTCACCATATGGGACCTGAATCAGTTTTTCACTGAGTATAAAAATTTGAGGCTGAAAATGACACTGAATGACTATTTTTATTGTTGTTGTTCTTTGATCTGAGGTGTGAAGCCTTTGCATAGCACCATTCTTAAGAGATTATCAAATTGCTGTTTAATAATTTCTATTTACGGTAGTTATATTTTAAAATTTCTTTGAACACTAAATTAGTGAATACTAATCATTGTCCCTAGGGTAACTATGGGGTTAGGTTCCTGACAGCCTCTGGTCACACTTTGGAAACCAATCAATGCATAACTTTTTTTTTATGTATGTTTTTGTTTAAAGCACCTTATTTAATATGTAATGTTGATTCATTAACTTTGAACTCATGGCCAAAAGCACTATAACCTGTACCTCAAAGAAGTTTATTTAACACATGTGTTTTCTTTGTAGGGCACATCACAGCCTCTTTGAGGTTGGGAACACTGGAGAGCCCTTCTGAAGTATGCTTGGGGAAATTTTTAAGCAGTGAAATTGCCCTCCCAAAAAGGAAATTTGAAAAAACAAATTGTAGCACTAAATAGAACAGAAAAGAATACTTGTTTCCAATATGAGAGCTGAAGGAAAAGGCTGCATGGTGCCTTGTTCTGCCTCATTGAGAACATGTGTGCAGGTGGCTCATATACATCTCTGTGCATGCCCATGCCTGGGAATGACCATGACTGTGAAAGCACTGTGACTATTGATTTGGAAGGTACAAGTAAATTTAGTGAGGAGGTGAATTCACAAATATGGAATCTGTGAACAATGATTTCTATTTTCAACTTGAAGAAATAACCTGAATTAAGGTTGACAACTCAAGACCACTTTTGGATTTTCTACCTTCTTATGAAGTCTGTTCCTGGTTTCCCATTCTGTCTCCTGGGGACAGAAGTAGGTATAATATTTTCATCTCCTATAAGATTTTCAAATATCTGCAGAGAACCAATCCCATTTTTTTTCTTACTTTTTTGCCCCTTCTCTCTTGGCCACATTGTGCAACGTGTAGGGTCTCAGTCTCCTGACTGAGATTGGACCTACACTTCCTGAAGTGGAAGCATGGAGCCCTAACGTCTGGGCTGTTGGGGAAGTCCTCAGCTTTCCAAGATAGTTCCATGAGGGACTCAGCTTCATCTCAGCTGCAAAAAGGTTCACACATTCCTCATGACTTTAGTGGGGCCCTGGGAAACAAGTGACCATAGATTGATCCATTGCCCTGAATGCTATGCTCTCTCCTTGCCCCAACCCATGCAAGTTCATTCACTACAATAAACCTCCAAGTAGAAATCATCCAGTAAACAGGAAAAAAAAAAAGAACACTAAAATTATAGATAATTGGTCTCTTCTGTCTTTCATTTTATCATAGACCTCACCTGTTCACTCTGGAGAGGAAAACAACAGAATCAGGCCTAGAATCTCTCTTAAATCCTAGTTAACATGTTCTTGCTTCATCATGTTCCTAACAAAATAGTTCTGTAAATAACTTTTGGCTCCTAATTTAACTTTAAGAATAACCCCAAAAGACTAGTCCACAACAAACATGTTATTTATAAAAAGGGAATTTTATGGCCATGGTACTTGATGACAAAATGTATATTTTTCTTTTAATTTTGAAATTTAACTTTATGTCAAACAAAAAGAAACTCTCATTTAATTGATGTCCTTTAGTATTTGTGTCTGTGTTAGTTAATCAGTCGTGTCCAACTATATGTGACCCCCATATACTGTAGCCCACCAGGCTTCTCTGTCCATGGAATTCTCCAGGCAAGAATATTGGAGTGGGTTGCCATTCCCTCCTCTGGGATATCTTGAGAAAGGGCTAGAACCAAAGTTGAGAGGATCGACAGTGGACACTACCTGTGTCTTTGGGGAAGTCTGTCCTGCAGATATGTTTATTGGGCCCATACACTGTTGTCATGGGCAGGGTTTACACTATTACCACTTCTTTGAATTACTTGGTATCATTTAAAAATCAAGGGATTTGGCATAAAATTCTAGATTTCTGGCTTGTCTTGGAAAAGCAGATGACTGTCCTGGGATGATTTCAATAAGGGAATAATTGACAGATTTTTGTGGTAGCTGACCTTTTAGATGGGATGTGTGCTTTTTGGATTTGCCTTAGTCTCCAACACTCTGTGTTGTCTCCTCAACTCTGAGGTTTTCTCTGTCTCATCCCTATAGTTATTCAAGTTTGTGACTCCTGTATTATCAACTGAGAGAATTGGAATTTTTCATGTTCAGTTCAGTTCAGTTCATTTGCTCAGTCTACTCTTTGTGACCCCATAAATTGCAGCACACCAGGCCTCCCTGTCCATCACCAACTCTTGGAGTTCACTGAAACTCACGTCCATCGAGTTGTTGATGCCATCCAGTCATCTCATCCTCTGTCATCCCCTTTTCCTCCTGCCCCCAATTCCTCCCAACATCAGAGTCTTTTCCAATGAGTCAACTCTTTGCATGAGGTGGCCAAAGTACTGGAGTTTCAGCTTTAGTATCATCCCTTCCAAAGAACACCCAGGACTGATCTCCTTTAGAATGGACTGGTAGGACCTCTTTCATGTTACAATGCTTTAAAGTATTTTTTTAATCTATGCAACATATCATAATATTAAAAATGTATGATGAAGAAAAAAAAATGTGTGATGGATATTGAGTGTATTATTTGGGAATTTTATTGCATATTCTAGATGTAACATAATATTCTTTGCAATAAGCTGGGAAGAAAGCTCTAATTAAGTTTATACATCATTAAAAAGCCATACTCTTTGTGCTTCCTATTCTTGGCAACCTTGGTATTTCTCATTGTCAGTTTCTTCCCTGTAGGTGAGCATTTGGATGTAAGCTTAAACACCTAACACCTCCTCAGGTGTGTTATTTGAGCAATATTGAAATAATTTTGCATATTCAAAGACATGCGTTCTGGTCACTGCTTACAATTCTCAAGGCATGTTGAGTTTTTGGAGGTATAAAACCCAAAGTCTTAATGTGATTGCTGTTTTTACATCTTATTCACTATCTCCAAAGCATAACCTTTGTCCAACCACAACAAAATGCCTCCAGACAGTTGACAATGACTCAATGAAACGACAATAAAGGGAGAAATATTTTGACCTAAAATAACAATAGCAGTAACAGCAACAAAAACAGCTACAGCTATAACAGCTGCAACACAATCTCAAACTCTTATCATCAACCTCGTTCCCCCTCAATATTAACAAGACAAGAGGGTAGGATTGCCTTCCTGGCCTCCATAAATGTATTAAGTGGGAGTTTTGGGAAATTTTTTACTGTGTACGACAGGCTTGGTGTTCATGTTGTCACAATCTTTCTTTTACTCAAATGTCATAGTGGGGGAAGTGAACACTCTTTTGATGATATAACTTGTATTCCTGTCTTCTCTGGGCCAAATATTCCCTACCTTGTTTTTATTGTTATTGCCTAGTCACTAAGTTGTGTCTGACTCTTTCATGATTCCATGGACTGTAGTGTTCTAGGCTCCTCTGTCCATGGGATTCCCCAGGTGAGAATGCTAGAGTGGGTTTCCATTTCCTTCTCTGGGGAATCTTCCCAACCCAGAATCAAACCCTCATCTCCTGTGTTGGCACTGAGCCACCAGAGAAGCCCTGAACATGTACATATATGGATATTGTTTATTGCAAGTTCAGACTTCCTCTTTGGAAATGAATTTTAAGGATTAGTTCTGTGGTTTCACTTTAGAAATAAGTGATTATGCATATTCAATGGCTT
>SJYB01006166.1:20932-50693 GCA_006408585.1 Antidorcas marsupialis | reverse complement strand
CCCCCGTGCTCTTGGTGCTACCTCCCTCTGGCCCTGATGTCCCTCCCTTTCCTGGAAGTCAGGTGCTTCCTGTCCTCGCTGTTCCTTCTGTGCAGAACATCTCTGCCTTCATCCCCAGGAGATAGAAATGAATTCTTGGGACTTCTCTGGTGGTTCGGTGGTTAAGACTCTGCACTCCCAATGCAAGGAGCCTGGGTTCACTCTCTAGTTGGGGAACTGAGATCCCACATACCACAGCTAAGCACATGCTCTGCCACTACTGAGCCCATGTGCTGGAGAGCCTGCACATCACAACCAGAGGAGCCTGTGTGCTGCAGTGAGGAGTCTGCACAGCTAAAATAAATAAGGTGCAATAACATTTGAAACTGTCACCTATATATTAAAAAAGCATGTGCATTTGTAAAACAGTTAAAAAAAATAACTAGTCCAGTGTCAGGTCACTTGTCCCTTTCTCAGAAGACTTCCTTGAGTGCCCTTCTAAAGTATCAGCCTTGTCAGTATTTGTCATGTATATTCATTTGTACACGTTTATCGTGTGCTTTACTAATGAGAACCTTCAAGAAACCTGAAACTTGACTCCTTTGTTGCTTTCCAGTGGGTGCTTAGTCGCTCAGTCGTGTCTGACTCTTTGTGACCCCGTGAACTAAGCCTACCAGACTCCTCTGTCCATGGGATTCTCCAGGCAAGAATACTGGAGTGAGTTGCCATTTTCTANCAGTGAGGAGTCTGCACAGCTAAAATAAATAAGGTGCAATAACATTTGAAACTGTCACCTATATATTAAAAAAGCATGTGCATTTGTAAAACAGTTAAAAAAAATAACTAGTCCAGTGTCAGGTCACTTGTCCCTTTCTCAGAAGACTTCCTTGAGTGCCCTTCTAAAGTATCAGCCTTGTCAGTATTTGTCATGTATATTCATTTGTACACGTTTATCGTGTGCTTTACTAATGAGAACCTTCAAGAAACCTGAAACTTGACTCCTTTGTTGCTTTCCAGTGGGTGCTTAGTCGCTCAGTCGTGTCTGACTCTTTGTGACCCCGTGAACTAAGCCTACCAGACTCCTCTGTCCATGGGATTCTCCAGGCAAGAATACTGGAGTGAGTTGCCATTTTCTACTCCTGGGGATCTTCCTGATCCAGGGATCGAACCCACATGTCCTGTGTCTCCTGCATTGCAGGCGAGTTCTTTGCCTGCTCAGCCATCTGGGAAGCGTTACTGCTTTAAGTCAAGTCTCTCAGTCGTGTTTGACTCTTTGCGACCCCATGGACTGTAGCTCACCATGCTCCTCCGTCCATGGGATTCTCCAGGCAAGAATACTGGAGTGGGTTGCCATTTCCTAATGCCGATGCAAATGTGACAATTGAAAGTATTACTTGAAGACTGGATGCCTGTTCAAGTTTCTCCTCAGTAATAAATTTGTGACCAAATTAAATATGCAATGTCATATACAAATTTTATAATTTTATATAAAAGTGCAATTTTATGATTTTGAACCAAATTGAATATTCAGTGTTATATACAAATTTTGCAGTTTTCTACAAACACGCAATTTAAACAATTTGTGACCAAATTCAATATGCAATGCTATATAAAAATTTTATAATTTTATATAAATAAGCAGTTGGATGAATTTGTGACCAAACTACATGGCAGTTACATAAGAATATTGCAAGTTTATGTAAACATGCAATTTTATGACTTTGTGACCAAATTAAATATGTGATGTTCTATACAAATATAATTTTATATATAGTTTATATATTTTGACAAATATGGAATATTATAAAGTTATAAAAACTATCAAAATGTTATGAAATTATATACTTTTCTATAAATAATTTTATGAATTTGTGACCAAATATGTAATTTTATACAAAAAGAGGCATATGTGTGTGTTTTTTCCCCATCCTCTGGTTCTCTGGAGCAGTTCTGAGTGAAGGGTACAGGGGTTTGTTCTTGCTGTGTGACCCAGTCCTTTCTTCTCCCCTTTATGCCTCAGGCTCATCCTGCATGGGTGTCTCCTGCTCTGATTCAAGACTTTCAGATGTCAGATTTTTAGGGGACTGGAATTCTGCCCCTTCTCCATCCACCTCCTCCCTGCTCTTCCCCTAGGAGAGGGGCCCCAGCCTGGCCAGGCTACTGCACAGCCTCCTCCCTGTGGTGTCTCTGAGTCCTATCTGGGCCTGCTGGGCTCCCTGGAGGTACAGACTGGTCTGACAGAGCTGTTGGGAGGGCTGGTGGGGCCCTGCTTGCTGGGGTTCTTCTGTGGCCCCTCACTTGTGAGCCTCCTGCCACTCTGGGACCACCCTCCCCTTCTGTCCCTGCTGTCCTTCCTGCATCCCCATCACAGTGGGTCTGGTGGCTCAGCCCTGCAACCTCATGGGAGACCCAACTCCCTTGCCCTGGACCTTAGGGCCTTAGGGTAGGATCTCCCACCCNATAAGAATATTGCAAGTTTATGTAAACATGCAATTTTATGACTTTGTGACCAAATTAAATATGTGATGTTCTATACAAATATAATTTTATATATAGTTTATACATTTTAACAAATATGGAATATTATAAAATTATAAAAACTATCAAAATGTTATGAAATTATATACTTTTCTATAAATAATTTTATGAATTTGTGACCAAATTAAATATGTAATTTTATACAAAAAAGGGGCATATATGTGTGTTCTTTCCCCATCCTCTGGTTCTCTGGAGCAGTTCTGAGTGAAGGGTACAGGGGTTTGTTCTTGCTGTGTGACCCAGTCCTTCCTTCTCCCCTTTATGCGTCAGGCTCATCCTGCATGGGTGTCTCCTGCTCTGATTCAAGACTTTCAGGTGCCAGATTTTTAGGGAACTGGAATTCTGCCCCTTCTCCATCCACCTCCTCCCTGCTCTGCCCCTGGGAGAGGGGCCCCAGCCTGGCCAGGCTCTTGCACAGCCTCCTCCCTGTGGTGTCTCTGAGTCCTATCTGGGCCTGCTGGGCTCCCTGGAGGTACAGACTGGTCTGACAGAGCTGTTGGAGGGCTGGTGGGGCCCTGCTTGCTGGGGTTCTTCTGTGGCCCCTCACTTGTGAGCCTCCTGCCACTCTGGGGCCACCTTCTCCTTCTGTCCCTGCTGTCCTTCCTGCATCCTCATCACAGTGGGTCTGGTGGCTCAGCCCTGCAACCTCATGGGAGACCCAACTCCCTTGCCCTGGACCTTAGGGCCTTAGGGTAGGATCTCCCACCCACCTAGATTTCCTAGGGGAGCCCCGTGGTCCCAGCCTGTACCCTTCACCAGAGCAAAGGTGCTTGTGCAGAGCTGCACATCCCCTTGACTGACCCCACTCCTGCCTGTGAACAATTACATATTACATGAGGAGTGGGAAGAAAAATATTTTAGATCACAGATCAGGAGGAACAGGTGAATTTATGATTACTTTAAAATAAATTCTTGAAAAGCAGTGCTGCCTGTGTGAGACCCCTCTATCAAATCATCTAAGTTGTCCTTGAATGGAGAAGACTGACTGGGCCTCCATTTGTTTTTGAGTCTGTTAACACTTTATGAGAAGCTGAGGGGTGGGGGGGTGAGGGTGTTGGGGCAATATTATATAATCAATAGGCTTGAGCTTCCTTGGTGGCTCACAGGATAAAGTCTGCCTGCAATGCAGGAACCACAGGTCCAATCCCAGGGTCTGGAAGATCTCCTGGAAAAGGAAAGGGCAACCCACTCCAGTACTCTTGCCTGGAGAAACCTGTGGACAGAAGAGCCTGGCAAGTCCCAGTCCATGGGGTCACAAGGAGTCGGACAGGACTGAGCAACTAACATTTCACATATGGGATGCATCTGACCAGTTTTACAGGATAACTAAGAGCACATATTAGTGGAAATTACCCTAAAACTTAGTGTTTTAAAACTACAGCCTTATTCTTGTTGTTCAGTCACTCGGTCATGTCTGACTCTTTGTGACCCCATGGACTGCAACATGCCAGAATTCCCTGTCCTTCACCATCTCTCGGAGTTTGTTCTAACTCATGTCCACTGAGTCAGTGATACCATCCAACCATCCCATCCTGTCCACAACTTCTTTTCATGCCTTCAGTCTTTCCCTGCATCAGAGTCTTTTCAAGTGAGTCGGCTCTTCCCATCAGCTGGCCAGAGTATTGAAGCTTCAACTTCAGCATCAGTCCTTCCAATGAATATTCAGGGTTGATTTCCTTCAAGATTGACTGGTTTGATCTCTTTGCTATCCAAGGGACTCTCATGAGTCTTCTCCAGCACCACGGTTAAACAAAGCTTCAGTTCCTTGGTGCTCAGCCTTCTTTATGGTCCTACTTTCACATCTGTAATGACTACTGGAAATACTATAGTGTTGACAAGACGGATCTTCATCAGCAGAGTGATGTCTCTGTTTTCCAATACGGCATCTAGGTTTGTCACAGCCTGTATTACATCACCGTTTCTAATGGTTCATTGTAGTTTGGTTCTCTGATACTGAGTCTCACCAGACTGGGGCTGTGGTCCCTTCAAGGCCTGAATGGAAAAAGATGTGCTTCCAAGCATACACATGAGGAGAGGGCTGGATTCAGTTCTTGGGGGCAATTGGCAGGAGGCTGTCCTTTGTCCTTGTGATGTGGGCCTCTCCATTTATTGTTTATTGTGATGTAGGCCTCTCCATTTATTGTTTATTAGTCACTCAGTCATATCAGACTCTTTGTAGCCCCATGGACTGTAGCCTACCAGACCCCTATATCTGTGGAATTCTCCAGGCAAGAATACTGGAGTGGATTGCTATTTCCTTCTCCAAGAGATCTTCCCTACCCAGGGATCAACCCCAAGTCTCCTGCATTGGCGGGTGGATTCTTCACGGGTGAGCCACCAGGGAAGCCCAGTCCTCTCCATATGTGTGTACGTACATACTAAGTTGCTTCAGCTATGTCCAACCCTTTGCGACCCTGTACCAGGCTCCCTCTGTCCATGGGATCCTCCAGGCAAGAATACTGGAGTGGATTGCCATGCCTTCCTCCAGGAGATAGTTCCAGTTCAGGGATTGAACTGGCATCTCTTAGGTCTCTAGCAATGTGGCAAGCAGGTTCTTTACCCCCATTGCCACCAGGGAAGCTCGGGCCTCTCCATAGGCCTGCACAAAACATGGCTGCTTGTTTCATCAGAACAAGTGAGAGACTGGAGGTGGGGTAAGTCATCATTCTTTTACCCTTATCTTGAGACATCCCACTGCTTCTGTTGATCCATTTCTCAGTATTTTGTCTGAAATTCTGACAGGTCTGAGATCCTACTTGCCAGTTAATGAGTTACCCTACCACAGTTATTTATGTGAGTCTTTATGAGTGTGCACGTATACCTGGGTAGCATGCATTTATACCAGTAACAAGTGTATATGTATGCATTCAAACATACATGCTAGCCAGCTGTACACACACCATCCCGTTGGGAGATCTCTAGATCAAGGATCAGACTGTTTCATTGCCAAGTAAACTTAGCCCTGGTTTCCCATAGCGGGGGAGAGTGTAGAGGCATGTGTACCTGTGTGTGCAGTGGGGTTTATGCATAAATCCCAGGTTATGAAACTCAGAGCTTAAATAGATGACGGAAACATCTACTCCTGCTCTCCTCCTCAGTAAGAAAGATCCTGTATTTTCTTCAGGAATAGAAACAAAGTCTCTTTCGGAGGAAAGAAGCCTAGAATGTGAGTACATGGCCCTGATTGGCAGGGGACAACCTCGAGTCCCTACAGGGCAGTAGCCAACCTCTCCCTTCTAAGGCGTGTTAACCATTGGTGCTTGTTGCTTGCTAAGTCACTTCAGTCATGTCTAACTCTTTGCAACCTATGGACCTTAGCCCACCAGGCTTCTTGTTCGTGGGATTCACCAGGCAAGAATACTGGAGTGGGTTGCCATGCCCTCTTACAGAGGCTCTTCTTGGCCCAGAGATGGAACCAGCATCTCTCAGGTCTCCTGCATTGACAGGGAGGGTTCTTTACCACTAGTGCCACCTGAAAAGTCCTGTTAACCCTTCACACAGCCTCTAAGCAAAGTTGCCCACAGTCTTTGCTCAAAAAACTTAAACTTTAAGCAAATCTGAAAACTGTCATGCCCATTGTATAAACTGAAACTAATAGGATTAAAGCCCAGAAGTTTGTCCCCAGTAGTAAAGATAAGCAGGTTGCACACAATCTCTCTGCCTGGATGTTAAACATTCACTCTATAGAATTTCATTAAACATATATAAACTTTTAAAGATTTTGGACATCCCCCAATAGTTTGAGTTGGACAAATAGAAAATACAAAACTCAGTTTTTGGAATAGATTTCCACAAAACTGTAAAGTGACTTTTCACCCATCCTTTTCCTGGGTCCTGAGTCATCTTGGCCTGTTTGTTTCTTGACTCCTCAGACTCGGGTTTTACCATGTCTCAGCACTTGACTGTCTTCCTCTGGTTTCTTTTGTCTTTTCTGTCCTTTTGGAAGCACCTCCTGCTCTCCCTGCTGAATCACACCAAAAGTCTCTGGCTTTGACAGCTGTCTCTGTCCTCCATTATGCTACGATCCCACAGGAATCTGGAATCTTCCTGATGCAAACCACTTCCCAGGATTTCCACCTCTCCCTCCCTGGAGAGTGTCCAGACAATGTAGTATTAAGCACTTGGCTTTTGCTCCATTCCCTGAGTTTCTGAAACCATTTCCACACTAATGACCATTTTAGTCTACCTATTAGCCTGGTTAAATGATCATGGATTTTAGAGACATTTGGGCTTCCCCAGGGGCTCAGATGGTGAGGAATCTGCCTGCAGTGCAGGAGACCTGAGTTCAATCCCTGGGTTGGGAAGATGCCCTGGAGTAGGGAATGGCAACCCATTCCAATGTTCTTGACTGAAGAATCCCCTGGACAGAGGAGCCTGGCAAGCACAGTTCGTGGGTTGCAAAGAGTTGGACACAACTGAGTGACTAACACACATATAGACATTTACATGACAAAATGTTTTGTAGTATTATTCAAATGTCAAAAACTTCAAAATAATTAAAATGTTCCCAGTGGGATTCTGGTTAAGTAACTGGTGTTAGACCGATACAGTATGTTAGGGAGTTATGAAGAGTAACATTGTAGCAAAATAACTAGTGAAATGAAAAAAAAATGTTTTTAAAAAGGTGTTTAAAAAGTTAAGAGAAAAAAAAAAGATTATTAATAGCATTTACCTGTGGTGGTTTTAAGGCAGGTGCACAAATTCTTTGATTTTCTTTCAAGATATATAGCTGAACATGGGGTGCAATTAGTGACTCATCTGTAATCATTAGGACATGGCAGAGATGGTTATACATGACCAGCTACTAAAAGTGGGATCTCTCTTCCAGATCGAAGGGCCAGCAACAAGCCATCACAGCAAAGAGTTCCTCAGGGCAGTGCAGTGACCATCTTTTAGGGCACGCAGCCATGTCAAAGAGGTCCATGTCCACGTAGGGCATCTGGCCCAGAGTCAAAAGCTAGCTCCCACAGCATCCCTCTGAAGGCCCACAAGGTCACTGGCACTGGAGAACTCATTATTACCCAGACTTTCAAGGGCCGTCCACCAAACCCGCCTGTTTTCATTGTCCCCCAGGCAATGACATAGTCCATGGGGAACAAGTCTCTGCAGACAGCATTGTCTGCGATCTTAACTTGAAGTGTGTCCTCAGCAATACTGTTCCTAACAGCCACATCTTGGTGGATGACTTCCCTGCTGGACAGATAGCTCATCTTTCAGGCAATCTGAACAGTCATGTGAACCAAGTCTTTTTGAGAAACCGGCCGTGGATTATGGGCCTCTACTAATTGGCACTGCCGTAAAAACAATCTAGGATTTCCCCAGTTCATGTAAGCCAATATCCCCAAGGGCTTTTCTCCTTCTATACACACCCTGGTGACAGGAAGATTTCTGTGGTGAAGACCTCATAGCTTACAACTCTCAGTGAGCATCATTGTCACCTGAATTTCAGAAGCTTGATCTTTATCTGTTTTTACAAATACTGGCTTTTCTTTATTTGGATATTTTTCTTTGTTTCCTTTACCCACAGACTCTATTGTTTGAATATTTGCAACTCTTATTCTATACACTTTTAATTTCTTCCAAAACTCTATGCCCTCATATTGCTAGGTCACTTCACTCTCCAGTTTATTCTACATTTCCATCAAGCAGTGTTTCCCCAAAACACAATCTGCCTGATTGTGTATTGTTGTTGCTCAGTTGCTAAGTTGTGTCTGTCTCTTTGTGATGCCATGGACTGTAGGCCACCAGGCTCCTCTGTCCATGAGATTTCCCAGGCAAGAATACTGGAGTGGGTTGCCATTCCTTCTCCATATTTGATTCTTTTTCATCTACTAAAATCCCATGGAAAATATGCTGAAAAGTACCTTATTGAAGTTCTTCTTTTGGAATTACCCTCTCCTTGGATATTGCAATATCATTCACCTCAACATTGGCCTCCAAAAGAGTACCACTTCTTGGGTCATTCTTCTGTCTTCTTGAAGACAGAACCCTGTTTGAGTGAAAATAAAAACAAAAAACCAAACTGTCACTATGTCAGATAGGATATCATCAACATAGTTCAGAAGTGACAATGCATAACAATTTTTTAAACAAAAGCATGTTTATTGTGCAATCTGAGACAAAGTGCAATCAGGAGGGAGCCTGATTATACTTTAAAAGAAAATGCACTCAGGAGTGAGTCTGGAATCAGAAGCAGCTTTGGTATTTGTTGGACTGTGATCCTCAGCCACTTTTGCCTAAACACACAGAATGGATGGGTCTGGGGCCCTGTGTGCTGGGCTGCAGGCCCAGTTTCTTAACACAGGGCAGATGAACTGGGCCAACCACCCTGTGCTCAGTGGGCTAGGCTGAGTCACTCTCCTGTCCTCATGGGGCTAGCAGGAGGGACTGACTGAAGACAAAGCGCCATGGGTTACACTTCAGAGGGGTGTGATGCAGGAGAAGGGTGCCAATTTTATGGATTGCAGCCCCATCCACTTCTTCTTCCGTCTTCCTGGCTTCCTCCAATTCTCCTGGATTTAACACCAATTAACCTCATCTTCGGCCCCTTACCTAGATTTCTCAAGAATTTCATCTGTGTATANATCAGGAGGGAGCCTGATTATACTTTAAAAGAAAATGCACTCAGGAGTGAGTCTGGAATCAGAAGCAGCTTTGGTATTTGTTGGACTGTGATCCTCAGCCACTTTTGCCTAAACACACAGAATGGATGGGTCTGGGGCCCTGTGTGCTGGGCTGCAGGCCCAGTTTCTTAACACAGGGCAGATGAACTGGGCCAACCACCCTTGTGCTCAGTGGGCAAAGCTGGGTCGCTCTCCTGTCTGCATGGGGCTAGTGGGAGGGACTGACTGAAGACAAAGTGCCATGGGTTACACTTCAGAGGGGTGTGATGCAGGAGAAGGGTGCCAATTTTATGGATTGCAGCCCCATCCACCTCTTCCATCTTTCTGGCTTCCTCCAATTCTCCTGATTTAACACCAATTAACCTCAACTTCGGCCCCTTACCTAGATTTCTCAAGAATTTCATCTGTGTATAAATAGGAGGAGGAAAATAAATAAATAAATAAACCTTTTTGCTGTGCTCAAAGACTCTGCATAAGCCTCCTGCTTTTAAAAAGCAGAGTATTGCACCAGAACACTACATCTTATTCCCTTTCATTTCCTTTTATAATAGTTGAAAATAACATGAGGTGCTTTGGCCAAAAGTCAAGATTTTTCTAGACCCATGACTACCCTATAAAGACACAATTACACAAAGTCTATGCAGAGCTCCACCTTCTCACCCCATGGCACAAACCCCAGCTCCTAGCTAGAGACCTAGGCCAGGATTCGTTTCTTGGTCAGCCTGCTCAAGGTGGATGCTTATGTAGCTCTTACCTTCTTCTAAGCAAAAGCAGGAAATCTGGAAATGAGTTTTCTAAAATAAAGAAAGACACGTTCAGGAGATGGTTAAAATGGCAATAATTTGATACTAATTATTTCTCTAGATCATTTGAGGTGCTGGAGAAGACTCATGAGGGTCCTTTGGAGAACAAGGATTTTGGCCAACTGATGGGAAGAACTGACTCATTGGAAAAACCCCTGATGCTGGAAAGATTTGAGGGCAGGAGGAGAAGGGAGTGACAGAGGATGAGTTGCTTGGATGGCATCACTGACTCAGTGGACATGAGTTTGAGCAGACTCTGGGAGATAGTGAAGGACAGGGAAGCCTGGCATGCTGCTGTGCGTGGGGTAACAGAGTTGGACACAACTGAGTGATGGAACAACAGCAACAGATGAGGATTAAAGTCATGTACATTGGATGCTCAGTGTGCGGGACCATTGAATAAATTCACTCTGTTACTGTTGAATCACTGTGATTACTATAAATGTAGAAACTGGCTAGAATTCCCCTTTCAAAAAAGAATTTTTTTTTTTAGGACTTCAATGTTGGGCCTGTTGTTAAGCATCCACCTGCCAATGCAGGGAAGACAGGTTCCATCCTTGGTCCAGGGATATCCCACAGGCCGTGGGGCAACTGAGCCGGTGTGCCATCACTACTGGCGCCCACACGCTCTGTAGCCCATGCCCCACAACAAGAGAATCCACATCAGTGAGAAGCCTCTGCATTGTATCTAGAGGAAGCCTGCACATAGCAGTAAGATCCAGTGCAGCCAAAATTAAATAAATAAGAGAAAAAAATTTTTTAAAAAGATTAGTTCATGTCTAAAAAAATTTAGCATTGTTCAAGGTAATGCTTGCTTACAAGCATTTGGTTTGATGGGAGAAATAATTACATTAAAGTAAATTTTATCATATTAAAATGGCCTCTCTTATAAACANTCAAAAAAGAATTTTTTTTTTAGGACTTCAATGTTGGGCCTGTTGTTAAGCATCCACCTGCCAATGCAGGGAAGACAGGTTCCATCCTTGGTCCAGGGATATCTCACAGGCCGTGGGGCAACTGAGCCAGTGTGCCATCACTTCTGACGCCCACACGCTCTGTAGCCCATGCCCCACAACAAGAGAATCCACATCAGTGAGAAGCCTCTGCATTGTATCTAGAGAAAGCCTGCACATAGCAGTAAGATCCAGTGCAGCCAAAATTAAATAAATGAGTGAAAAAATTTTTTTAAAAAGATTAGTTCATGTCTAAAAAAATTTAGCATTGTTCAAGGTAATGCTTGCTTACAAGCATTTGGTTTGATGGGAGAAATAATTACATTAAAGTAAATTTTATCATATTAAAAAGGCCTCTCTTATAAACAGGGTCAAACATGGTATATTTTAAAATAATATTTATTATATATTCTGTTAGACATATTTCCTGCAGAAGGTTAAAATGATACATATATATAGAAACCTCACTGTTTTTCCATCATCTAGATGTAGCACTCACAGCACGTTCAGTTCAGTTCAGTCACTCAGTCGTGTCCGACTCTTTGCGACCCCATGCATTGCAGCATACCAGGCCTCCCTGTCCATCACCAACTCCCGGAGTTGACTTAAACTCCTGTCCATCAAGTCGGTGATGGCATCCAGTCATCTCATCCTCTGTCGTTCTCTTCTTCACCTGCCCCCAATCCCTCCCAGCATCAGGGTCTTTTCCAGTGAGTCAACTCTTCGCATGAGTTGGCCAAAGAATTGGTTTCAGCTTCATCATCAGTCCCTCCATTGAACGCCCAGGACTGACCTCCTTTAGGAGGGACTGAATGGATCTCCCCGCAGTCCAACGGACTCTCAAGAGTCTTCTCCAACACCACAGTTCAAAAGCATCAATCTTCAGCGCTCAGCTTTCTTCACAGTCCAAGTCTCACATCCATATGTTACTACTGGAAAAACCATAGCCTTGACTAGACAGACCCTTGTTGGCAAAGTAATGTCTCTGCTTTTCAATATGCTATCTAGGTTGGTCATAACTTTTCTTCCAAGGAGTAAGCATCTTTTAATTTCATNTCCATTTGTTTTTGAGTCTGTTAACACTTTATGAGAAGCTGAGGGGTGGGGGGGGTGAGGGTATTGGGGCAATATTATATAATCAATAGGCTTGAGCTTCCTTGGTGGCTCACAGGATAAAGTCTGCCTGCAATGCAGGAACCACGGGTCCAATCCCAGGGTCTGGAAGATCTCCTGGAAAAGGAAAGGGCAACCCACTCTAGTATTCTTGCCTGGAGAATCCTGTGGACAGAAGAGCCTGGCAAGTCCGAGTCCATGGGGTCACAAGGAGTCGGACAGGACTGAGCAACTAACATTTCACATATGGGATGCATCTGACCAGTTTTACAGGATAACTAAGAGCACATATTAGTGGAAATTACCCTAAANTTGGGGCAATATTATATAATCAATAGGCTTGAGCTTCCTTGGTGGCTCACAGGATAAAGTCTGCCTGCAATGCAGGAACCACGGGTCCAATCCCAGGGTCTGGAAGATCTCCTGGAAAAGGAAAGGGCAACCCACTCTAGTATTCTTGCCTGGAGAAACCTGTGGACAGAAGAGCCTGGCAAGTCCGAGTCCATGGGGTCACAAGGAGTCGGACAGGACTGAGCAACTAACATTTCACATATGGGATGCATCTGACCAGTTTTACAGGATAACTAAGAGCACATATTAGTGGAAATTACCCTAAAACTTAGTGTTTTAAAACTACAGCCTTATTCTTGTTGTTCAGTCACTCGGTCATGTCTGACTCTTTGTGACCCCATGGACTGCAACATGCCAGGATTCCCTGTCCTTCACCATCTCTCAGAGTTTGTTCTAACTCATGTCCACTGAGTCAGTGATACCATCCAACCATCCCATCCTGTCCACAACTTCTTTTCATGCCTTCAGTCTTTCCCTGCATCAGAGTCTTTTCAAGTGAGTCGGCTCTTCCCATCAGCTGGCCAGAGTATTGAAGCTTCAACTTCAGCATCAGTCCTTCCAATGAATATTCAGGGTTGATTTCCTTCAAGATTGACTGGTTTGATCTCTTTGCTAACCAAGGGACTCTCATGAGTCTTCTCCAGCACCACGGTTAAACAAAGCTTCAGTTCCTTGGTGCTCAGCCTTCTTTATGGTCCTACTTTCACATCCGTACATGACTACTGGAAATACTATAGTGTTGACAAGACGGATCTTTGTTAGCAGAGTGATGTCTCTGTTTTCCAATACGGCATCTAGGTTTGTCACAGCCTTTATTACATCACAGTTTCTAATGGTTCAGTGTAGTTTGGTTCTCTGATACTGAGTCTCACCAGACTGGGGCTGTGGTCCCTTCAAGGCCTGAATGGAAAAAGACGTGCTTCCAAGCATACACATGAGGTGAGGGATGGATTCAGTTCTTGGGGGCAATTGGCAGGAGGCTGTCCTTTGTCCTTGTGATGTGGGCCTCTCCATTTATTGTTTATTGTGATGTAGGCCTCTCCATTTATTGTTTATTAGTCACTCAGTCATATCAGACTCTTTGTAGCCCCATGGACTGTAGCCTACCAGACCCCTATATCTGTGGAATTCTCCAGGCAAGAATACTGGAGTGGATTGCTATTTCCTTCTCCAAGAGATCTTCCCTACCCAGGGTTCAACCCCAAGTCTCCTGCATTGGCGGGTGGATTATTCACGGGTGAGCCACCAGGGAAGCCCAGTCCTCTCCATATGTGTGTACGTACATACTAAGTTGCTTCAGCTATGTCCGACCCTTTGTGACCCTGTACCAGGCTCCCTCTGTCCATGGGATCCTCCAGGCAAGAATACTGGAGTGGATTGCCATGCCTTCCTCCAGGAGATAGTTCCAGTTCAGGGATTGAACTGGCATCTCTTAGGTCTCTAGCAATGTGGCAAGCAGGTTCTTTACCCCCATTGCCACCAGGGAAGCTCGGGCCTCTCCATAGGCCTGCACAAAACATGGCTGCTTGTTTCATCAGAACAAGTGAGAGACTGGAGGTGGGGTAAGTCATCATTCTTTTACCCTTATCTTGAGACATCCCACTGCTTCTGTTGATCCATTTCTCAGTATTTTGTCTGAAATTCTGACAGGTCTGAGATCCTACTTGCCAGTTAACGAGTTACTCTACCACAGTTATTTATGTGAGTCTTTATGAGTGTGCACGTATACCTGGGTAGCATGCATTTATACCAGTAACAAGTGTATATGTATGCATACAAACATACATGCTAGCCAACTGTACACACACCATCCCGTTGGGAGATCTCTAGATCAAGGATCAGACTGTTTCATTGCCAAGTAAACTTAGCCCTGGTTTCCCATAGCAGGGGAGAGTGTAGAGGCATGTGTACCTGTGTGTGCAGTGGGGTTTATCCATAAATTCCAGGTTATGAAACTCAGAGCTTAAATAGATGACAGAAACATCTACTCTTGCTCTCCTCCTCAGTAAGAAAGATCCTGTATTTTCTTCAGGAATAGAAACAAAGTCTCTTTCGGAGGAAAGAAGCCTAGAATGAGAGTACATGGCCCTGATTGGCAGGGGACAACCTCGAGTCCCTACAGGGCAGTAGCCAACCTCTCCCTTCTAAGGCGTGTCAACCATTTGTGCTTGTTGCTTGCTAAGTCGCTTCAGTCATGTCTAACTCTTTGCAACCTATGGACCTTAGCCCACCAGGCTTCTTGTTTGTGGGATTCACCAGGCAAGAATACTGGTGTGGGTTGCCATGCTCTCTTACAGAGGCTCTTCTTGGCCCAGAGATGGAACCAGCATCTCTCAGGTCTCCTGCATTGACAGGGAGGGTTCTTTACCACTAGCGCCACCTGAAAAGTCCTGTTAACCCTTCACACAGCCTCTAAGCAAAGTTGCCCACAGTCTTTGCTCAAAAAACTTAAACTTTAAGCAAATCTGAAAACTGTCATGCCCATTGTATAAACTGAAACTAATAGGATTAAAGCCCAGAAGTTTGTCCCCAGTAGTAAAGATAAGCAGGTTGCACACAATCTCTCTGCCTGGATGTTAAACATTCACTCTATAGAATTTCATTAAACATATATAAACTTTTAAAGATTTTTGACATCCCCCAATAGTTTGAGTTGGACAAATAGAAAATACAAAACTCAGGTTTTGGAATAGATTTCCACAAAACCGTAAAGTGACTTTTCACCCATCCTTTTCCTGGGTCCTGAGTCATCTTGGCCTGTTTGTTTCTTGACTCCTCAGACTTGGGTTTTACCGTGTCTCAGCACTTGACTGTCTTCCTCTGGTTTCTTTTGTCTTTTCTGTCCTCTTGGAAGCACCTCCTGCTCTCCCTGCTGAATCACACCAAAAGTCTCTGGCTTTGACAGCTGTCTCTGTCCTCCATTATGCTATGATCCCGCAGGAATCTGGAATCTTCCTGATGCAAACCACTTTCCAGGATTTCCACCTCTCCTTCCCTGGAGAGTGTCCAGACAATGTAGTATTAAGCACTTGGCTTTTGCTCCATTCCCTGAGTTGCTGAAACCATTTCCACGCAAATGACCGTTTTAGTCTACCTATTAGCCTGGTTAAATGATCATGGATTTTAGAGACATTTGGGCTTCCCCAGTGGCTCAGATGGTGAGGAATCTGCCTGCAGTGCAGGAGACCTGAGTTCAATCCCTGGGTTGGGAAGATGCCCTGGAGTAGGGAATGGCAACCCATTCCAATGTTCTTGACTGGAGAATCCCCTGGACAGAGGAGCCTGGCAAGCACAGTTCGTGGGTTGCAAAAAGTTGGACACAACTGAGTGACTAACACACATATAGACATTTATATGACTAAATGTTTTTGTAGTATTATTCAAATGTCAAAAACTTCAAAATAATTAAAATGTTCCCAGTGGGATTCTGGTTAAGTAACTGGTGTTAGACTCATAAAGTATGTTAGGGAGTTATGAAGAGTAACATTGTAGCAAAATAATTAGTGAAATGAAAAAAATGTTTTTAAAAAGGTGTTTAAAAAAGTTAAGAGAAAAAAAACAAGATTATTAATAGCATTTACCTGTGGTGGTTTTAAGGCAGGTGCACAAATTCTTTGATCTTTTTCTTTCAAGATATATAGCTGAACATGGGGTGCAATTAGTGACTCATCTGTAATCATTAGGACATGGCAGAGACGGCTATACATGACCTGCTGCTCAAAGTGGATCGCTCTTCCAGATCGAAGGGCCAGCAACAAGCCATCACNCAAAACTTCAAAATAATTAAAATATTCCCAGTGGGATTCTGGTTAAGTTACTGTGTTAGACCCAGACAGTATGTTAGGGAGTTATCAAAAGTAACATTGTAGCAAAATAATTAGGTAAATGAAAAATGTTTTTAAAAAGGTGTTTGAAAAAGTTAAGAAAAAAAAACAAGATTATTAATAGCATTTACCTGTGGTGGTTTTAAGGCAGGTGCACAAATTCTTTGATCTTTTTCTTTCAAGATATATAGCTGAACATGGGGTGCAATTAGTGACTCATCTGTAATCATTAGGACATGGCAGAGACGGCTATACATGACCTGCTGCTCAAAGTGGATCGCTCTTCCAGATCGAAGGGCCAGCAACAAGCCATCACAGCAAAGAGTTCCTCAGGGCAGTGCAGTGACCATCTTTTAGGGCACACAGCCATGTCAAAGAGGTCCATGTCCACATAGGGCATCTGGCCCAGAGTCAAAAGCTAGCTCCCACAGCATCCCTCTGAAGGCCCACAAGGTCACTGGCACTGGAGAACTCATTATTACCCAGACTTTCAAGGGCCGTCCACCAAACCCACCTGTTTTCATTGTCCCCCAGGCAATGACATAGTCCATGGGGAACAAGTCTCTGCAGACAGCATTGTCTGCGATCTTAACTTGAAGTGTGTCCTCAGTGATACGGTTCCTAACAGCCACATCTTGGTGGATGACTTCCCTGCTGGACAGATAGCTCATTTTTCAGGCAATCTGAATAGTCATGTGAACCAAGTCTTATTGAGAAACCGGCGTGGATTATGGGCCTCTACTAATTGGCACTTCCGTAAAAACAATCTAAGATTTCCCCAGTTCATGTAAGCCAATATCTCCAAGGGCTTTTCTCCTTCTATACACACCCTGGTGACAGGAAGATTTCTGTGGTGAAGACCTCATAGCTTACAACTCTCAGTGAGCATACTGTCACCTGAATTTCAGAAGCTTGATCTTTATCTGTTTTTACAAATACTGGCTTTTCTTTATTTGGATATTTTTCTTGGAGTGGGTTGCCATTCCTTCTCCATATTTGGTTCTTTTTCATTTACTAAAATCCCATGGAAATTATGCTGAAAAGTACCTTATTGAAGTTCTTCTTTTGGAATTACCCTCTCCCTGGATATTGCAATATCATTCACCTCAACATTGGCCTCCAAAAGAGTACCACTTCTTGGGTCATTCTTCTGTCTTCTTGAAGATGGAACCCTGCTTGAGTGAAAATAAAAACAAAAAACCAAACTGTCACTATGTCAGATAGGATATCATCAACATAGTTCAAAAGTGACAATGCATAACAATTTTTTAAACAAAAGCATGTTTATTATGCAATCTGAGACAAAGTGCAATCAGGAGGGAGCCTGATTATACGTTAAAAGAAAATGCACTCAGGAGTGAGTCTGGAATCAGAAGCAGCTTTGGTATTTATTGGACTGTGATCCTCAGCCACTTTTGCCTAAACACACAGAATGGATGGGTCTGGTGCCCTGTGTGCTGGGCTGCAGGCCCAATTTCTTAACACAGGGCAGATGAACTGGGCCAACCACCCTGTGCTCAGTGGGCAAAGCTGAGTCACTCTCCTGTCCTCATGGGGCTAGCGGGAGGGACTGCTTGAAGGCAAAGCGCCATGGGTGACACTGCAGAGGGGTGTGATGCAGGAGAAGGGTGCCGATTTTATGGACTGCAGCCCCATCCACTTCTTCCATCTTCCTGGCTTCCTCCAATTCTCCTGGATTTAACACCAATTAACCTCATCTTCGGCCCCTTACCTAGATTTCTCAAGAATTTCATCTGTGTATAAATAGGAGGAGGAAAAATAAATAAATAAATAAACCTTTTTGCTGTGCTCAAAGACTCTGCATAACCATCCTGCTTTTAAAAAACAGAGTATCGCACCAGAACACTACATCTTATTCCCTTTCATTTCCTTTTATAACAGTTGAAAATAACATGAGGTGCTTTGGCCGAAAGTCAAGCTTGTTCTAGACCCGTGACTACCCTATAAAGACACAATTACACAAAGGCTATGCAGAGCTCCACCTTCTCACCGCATGGCACAAACCCCAATTCCTAGCTAGAGACCTGGGCCAGGATGCATTTCTTGGTCAGCCTGCCCAAGGTGGATGCTTATGTAACTCTTACCTTCTTCTAAGGAAAAGCAGGAAATCTGGAAATGAGCTTTCTAAAATAAAGAAGGCACATTCAGGAGATGGTTAAAATGACAATCATTTCATAGTAATTATTTTTCTAGATCATTTGAGGTGCTGGAGAAAACTCATGAGAGTCCTTAGGAGAACAAGGATTTTGGCCAACTGATGGGAAGAACTGACTCACTGGAAAAGCCCCTGATGCTGGGAAAGATTTGAGGGCAGGAGGAGATGAAAGTGACAGAGGATGAGATGCTTGGATGGCATCACCGACTCAGTGGACATGAGATTGAGCAGACTCTGGGAGATAGTGAAGGACAGGGAAGCCTGGCATGCTGCTGTGCGTGGGGCAACAGAGTCGGACACAGCTGGGTGATGGAATAACAGCANAAATGAGTTTTCTAAAATAAAGAAGGCACATTCAGGAGATGGTTAAAATGACAATCATTTCATAGTAATTATTTTTCTAGATCATTTGAGGTGCTGAAGAAAACTCATGAGAGTCCTTTGGAGAACAAGGATTTTGGCCAACTGATGGGAAGAACTGACTCATTGGAAAAGCCCCTGATGCTGGGAAAGATTCGAGGGCAGGAGGAGAAGGGAGTGACAGAGGATGAGATGCTAGGATGGCATCACTGACTCAGTGGACATGAGATTGAGCAGACTCTGGGAGATAGTGAAGGACAGGGAAGCCTGGCATGCTGCTGTGCATGGGGTAACAGAGTCGAACACAGCTGAGTGATGGAACAACAGCAACAGATGAGGATTAAAGTCATGCACACTGGATGCTCAGTGTGCGGGACCATTGAATAAATTCACTCTCTTACTGTTGAATCACTGTGATTACTATAAATGTAGAAACTGCCTAGAATTCCCCTTTCAAAAAAAAATTTTTTTTCTAGGACTTCGATGCTGGGCCTGTGGTTAAGCATCCGCCTGCCAATGCAGGGGAGACAGGTTCCATCCTTGGTCCAGGGATATCCCATAGGCCATGGGGCAACTGAGCCGGTGTGCCATCACTCCTGAAGCCCACATGCTCTATAGCCCATGCTCCACAACAAGAGAATCCACATCAGTGAGAAGCCTGTGAATTGTATCTAGAGAAAGCCTGTGCATAGCAGTACGATCCAGTGCAGCCAAAATCAATAAAAGTGAAAAAAAGAAAAGATTAGTTCATGTCTAAAAAAGNGGTGTGCCATCACTCCTGAAGCCCACATGCTCTATAGCCCATGCTCCACAACAAGAGAATCCACATCAGTGAGAAGCCTGTGAATTGTATCTAGAGAAAGCCTGTGCATAGCAGTACGATCCAGTGCAGCCAAAATCAATAAAAGTGAAAAAAAGAAAAGATTAGTTCATGTCTAAAAAAGAATTAGCATTGTTAAAGGTAATGCTTCCTTACAAGCATTTGGTTTGTTGGGAGAAATAATTACATTAAAGTACATTTTATCATATTAAAAAGGCCTCTCTTATGAACAGGGTCAAACATTGTATATTTTAAAGTAATATTTATTATATATTTTGTTAGACATATTTCCTGCAGAAGGTTAAAATAACAAACCTCACTGTTTTTCCATCATCCAGACATAGCACTCTGCACACTCAGTTCAGTTTAGTTCAGTTCAGTCACTCAGTCGTGTCTGACTCTTTGCAGCCCCATGCATTGCAGCATGCCAGGCCTCCCTGTTCATCACCAACTCCCGGACTTGACTTAAACTCCTGTCCATCGAGTCGGTGATGCCATCCAGCCATCTCATCCTCTGTCGTTCTCTTCTCCACCTGCCCCCAAGCCCTCCCAGCATCAGGGTCTTTTCNAAGTAATATTTATTATATATTTTGTTAGACATATTTCCTGCAGAAGGTTAAAATAACAAACCTCACTGTTTTTCCATCATCCAGACATAGCACTCTGCACACTCAGTTCAGTTTAGTTCAGTTCAGTCACTCAGTCGTGTCTGACTCTTTGCAGCCCCATGCATTGCAGCATGCCAGGCCTCCCTGTTCATCACCAACTCCCGGACTTGACTTAAACTCCTGTCCATCGAGTCGGTGATGCCATCCAGCCATCTCATCCTCTGTCGTTCTCTTCTCCACCTGCCCCCAAGCCCTCCCAGCATCAGGGTCTTTTCCAATGAGTCAACGCTTTGCATGGGTTGGCCAAAGTATTGGAGTTTCAGCTTCAGCATCAGTCCCTCCAATGAACATCCAGGACTGACCTCCTTTAGGAGGGACTGGCTGGATCTTCTTGCAGTCCAATGGACTCTCAAGAGTCTTCTCCAAAGACCACAGTTCAAAAGCATCAGTTCTTCAGTGCTCAGCTTTCTTCACAGTCCAATTCTCACATCCATACATGACTGGTGGAAAAACCATAGGCTTGACTAGATGGACCTTTGTTGGCAAAGTAATGTCTCTGCTTTTTAATATGCTATCTAGGTTGATCATAACTTTTCTCCCAAGGAGTAAGCATCTTTTAATTTCGTGGCTGCAGTCACTGCCTGCAGTGATTTTGGAACCCAAAAAAATAAAGTCTGACACTGTTTCCACTGTTTTCCCATCTATTTGCCATGAAATGATGGGACCAGATGCCATGATGTTCGTTTTCTGAATGTTGCGCTTTAAGCCAACATTTTCTTTTCTTTTTTTTTTTTTTTTGGAATTCTATTAAATTTTATTTACCTTGAGTAACAATTGATACAACAATAGTGAATCTCCTAACTGGTGAAGATAGCATATTCCTCCACTTAATTAAGTCTTTAATTTCTTTCTTTTTCTTTTTTTTTCATTTTTTATTTTTTAATACTTTATTCTACATTACAGTACTATATTTGTTTTGCCAAACATTGACATGAATCAGCCACAGGTGAACACAGTCTCTCAATGCCGAAGCCCCCTCCCACCTCCCACCCCACATCATCTCCCTGAATCATCCTGTGCACCAGCCCCACGCATCCTGTATCCTGTATTGAACATAGACTGGTGCTTCGTTTCTTACAAGATAGTATACCCTCTATGTGAGACAACAAAAGAGACACAGAGGTATAGAACGGACTTTTGGATTCTGAGGGAGAGGGAGAGGGTGGGATGATTTGGGAGAATGGCATTGAAACATGTAAGCCAACATTTTCACTCTACTCTTTCAGGGTCATCAAGAGGCTTTATAGTTCCTCTTCACTTTTTGCCATAAGGGTAGTGTCATCTGCATGTCTGAGGGTATTGATATTTCTCCCAGCAATCTTGATTCCAGCTTGTGCTTCTTCCAGCCCAGCGTTTCTCATGATGTACTCTGCATAGAAGTTAAATAAGCAGGGTGACAATATACAGCCTTGACGTACTCCTTTTCCTATTTGGAACCAGTTCTTTGTCCATGCCCAGGTCTAACTGTAGCTTCCTGACCTGCATATAGTCATTAGTCCGTAGTTTATAAACACCTCCCCCAGGGGATAAAAGAACATTTTCAGCTAATGGAAGATCTGCAGCTGCACTACCTAATGTCGCAGCCTTCAAATTTGAAATCATCATCTGAGCACCATTCGAGGAAATTGGCTGTTGAGATTGGCATTGACCTGTGCAGGAGACTGGCAAGGAGCTCCCGGTACTGTTCCTGGGCCCCAGGAGCTCAGGCCCACTGGAAAGTTTCCCGAAAAAGAGGCACTTAAGGAATTCCCTTCCCGATCAGTTTTAGATTTGCACTCATTAGTCCAGTGCTTTCCCTTGCCACATCTCCTACAGAGACCTGGGGGCTGTCGCTTTTCTGGCAATCACTCAATTTTTTGTTTTTTTTGCAATCTTTTCAAAAATGTCTTGGCTTCCCACAATTAAAACAGTTTCCTTCCTTCTGAGGTTTCATAGCTTTTGCCATAGCTGCTGCAAAAACAGAAGCTTGATGTTCAGTTCCTCCGACTCCAGAGCATACTCTTATAAATTCAGCCATAGAAGCCCCTTGTTCTTTTAAAGGTCCCCAAATCCTTTTACATTCTGGGTTAGCATTTTCATATGCCAATGTATCAAGCAAAATTTTTGCAATCTCATCTCGACTTACTGCTCGTTCAACAGCCACCCAAAGGCAGGCCAAAAAATCTGTGTAAGGCTCATTAGGACCTTACATAGTTTTCACAAAAGACGGTTGAGCCTGTCCAGTAAGTACCACTCTACACCATGCCCTTAAGAAAACCTGACACACCTGTTGTAATTCCTGATCTGTATACTGGGCTTGTTCCCTCAAGGCTCGATACCGCCCTTCTCCCATTAACTTATCTTCTAAGGGACCTTGTGGATTTTGTCCCTCATTGATTCTTGCATATTTCCTAGCTTCTTCTTCCCACCAGCTATGAAGCTGTAACCACTGAGATCCTCTAAAACAGCTTGAGCTATCAATTGACAGTTGAGAGGAAGAATTAATTTAGAAGTTCCCACATTCTCTAACATTGATAACACAGAAGGAGATTGAGGACCATATAGAGAAAACAGTGGCTTTAAGATGCTTAAAAAATTTATACTCCAAAGGCATATATTGGACATTAACTACTCCCGCCTGTGCATCATGCTGACGTGTAATAAGAAAGAGGCGAGGTGGATCCACAAAACCTCCAGGAGGCGCAGAAAGATCATCATCATCATAGAACATAGAAGCAGGGAATGTAAACCGCCGATTTTCTCTCCCTACTTCAGCTTTATCAGCAGCCACCGGGAACAGAGATGCATAAGGTGGTGCAGAAGGGTTAACAGCCTTGGAAGTTCGTTTTCTATTTAATAAAACCTTCCAAAAGGCAGCAGTCATTGCCTCTACAGAATCTGAATCCTCCCCCTAACTCACTTCTCCATCTGTCTCGGTGGATGAATGTGTACTATCATCCGGAGGTTTGGGCTGAGGCCGAGGTGAAGCCCCCTCCACATTTGCCTTCCTTCTCCTCTCCCATAGGCACATCCTCATACAGGGGATCATCATCCTTCTTAAGAGGACATGAGGTGGCCTCACTATCAGCAATCATTAATTTAAAAGCCTGTGTTATAGCACTACATAAAGTCCTCAGCTTTAAAGAAATCACATTTCCTTTGTGATGCTGCCTTCTTAACTCACTTTTTCCACTTCTTTAAATTCAACTGTATTTCTGTTTGATATTTAAACCATTAGGAATGCTTCTCCATAAGGCAGAATAACTCACTCAAATGGCGAGTAGACGTTTTAACTCCTATAGAATGCAGGAGCCCCTTAACCAGCTCCACATATTGTGACCTTAAAGACGGAGAATTCCCCATGGTTTTTTCTTTTTCTGTTTTCTTTTCCCAGAAGTCTCCCTTTCAGTGTCTCGCACCACCGGAGTGCTTACCCTTTCGGTTCCGTCGTGCCCCACGTTGAGACGGAATGAAACACCAACATAGGCGAATGATTTGAATCTTTCTCTTTATTCTTCTTATACTTCTTATCCTGCTGCTTCTTGCAGCTGCCTTATTTTATATCTTTTGCACAACAATCTACAGGGCAAGTTGCCAAACACTATGATTCAATGACTATACAGTGTGCAGGTGCAGGGCTAGATAACCTTTACCTTAACTTATTTACTGCAGCTAAGACTTTGTTTTGAGGAACTTCTTATCAACTTAGAATCCACTTTGTCCCTGGGTCTGGTCCTTTTTGAAGAATCAGAGAACCATCCTTACATGCAAGAAATGTTCTTTTCCCAAGGGATCAAAGGATTCTTGGCTGAAGATCTCATTTGCAAAAGTATTCAGCCCTGACTGGGAGCCTTGCTTGCAAGTCTTCACAGCCTCCCTTATACTTTGTTCCCTACACCTCGGTGTTCCTCTCGGGTGGGGACGGGTGGATGGGGGAACTTCATGGGTCACAGCAAGGGTGTCAGAAGCCTTTCGAGGTCCAAGAGGGAAGGGGTGATTTCCCCAAAGATTCCGCAGCGGACAAGGGCCTCACACTGCCTGCAAGTGAGAAGCTCCTGGTTTTCTCCAGTTGCAGTGGGGTACTCTCGAATTATGACGAGGACCACAGGGACCTGCCCCTGTACCCTCAGGAGAGGCCAGTCCCAGTGCGAGTTGCTTCTGGGGATTCCTACCCAGTTGGCATCAGGTCCTCAGCCCTCGTCTGGAGCTGAGGCCAGAGCCTGAGCTTACCTAGCCCATGCTAACATGGGTCTTGGAGTTCCCCTGGAGCCCACACTGGGGAGTAAAGCCTCATCTCACGTGAAGACATGCATGGCCACTTTCCTCCCAAGCTGAAGCAGGAGGGTCAGGCTCCCCATCGTGTGGACACAGGGATCTGTGGTTTGCCCTTGAGGTGCCACAGGGCCGTCACACATGCCAGCGTGGCATGAGTCGATGTTTGGGGTGACAGTCTAGGCAGTGCAATCAGGTTCATCTAGAGTGGACTGAAGCATTTGGTGGTCTTGGGAATTGGTGGCACAACCCCTGGAGTTCCTCCCACTCTCCTGGGATGAGCACCTCCTCTTGGGATGTGAAGAGAGCGCCAGAAATTCTTTCCTGACAGAGCAGGGAAAGGGACCCTCATCTGGAGCTGAGCAGCAGAAAACGGGGCTCCTCCTGAGTTGCGGCGGGACCCTTGGTGTTACTCTCCAGTGAGGACGGGGGTGTGGCGGAACTTCATGGGGCACAGGAAGGGTGTGAAGGAGCTTTTCAAGGTCTAAGAGTGAAGGAGTGATTTCCCCCAAGACGCCCCAGCAGACAAGGGCCTCACCTTGACTACAGGGGAGAAGCTCCTGGCTTTTCTCGAGTTGAGGCAGGGTCCTCTAGAGTTATGATGAGGACCCCAGGGACCAGCCCCTGTGGCCTCAGGAGAGGCCACTCTCCATGCGAGTTGCCAGGGCCCACTGGGGATGCCTCCCCAGTTGGCGCTGAGTCCTCAGACCTTGTCTGGAGCTGAGGCCGGAGCCTGAGATTTCTTCGCCCGTGCTGACAAGGGTCTTGGGATTCCCCTAGAGCCTGCACAGGGGAGTCAGGCCTCTTCTCCCATGGAGACGTGCAATGCCACTTTCCTCCCGAGCTGCAGCAGCAGTGTCAGGCTCCCCGTTGAGCAGACACAGGGATCTGTGGCTTGCCCTCGAGGTGCTACAGGCCTGTCACACTTGTCAGCATGGGGTGAGTCGATCCTCGGGATGACAGTCGAGGCAGTGCAGGACAATCAGGTTCATCTCGAGTGGACTGAGTCATTTGGGGGTCTTGGGGAATGGTGGCATGACCCCTGGAGTTCCTCACAACATTCATGGTGTGAGCGCCTCCTCTTGGGTTGTGTGGGGAGAGCCAGGAATCCTTCCCAACAGAGCAGGGAAAGGGACCCTAATCTGGAGCTGAGCAGGGGAAAACGGTGCTCCTCTTGAGTCATGGCGGGACCCTCAGTGTTCCTGGCTAGTGGGGGCGAGTGGGTTGGGGAACTTCGTGGGTCACAGCAAGGGTGTTAAGGAAGTTTTCGAGGTCCAAGAAGGAAGGGGTGATTTCCCCCGAGAAGATGCATTGGACAAGGACCTCAGCCTGCCTGCAGGGGAGAAGCTCCCGGTTTTTCTCGACTTGCAGAGGGGTCCTCTCGAGTTACGATGGGGACCCCAGGAATCCGCCCCAGTGGCCTCAGGAAAGCCAGTCTACCTGCGAGTTTCGAGGGGCCTCTGGGGATCCCTCCCCAGTCTGCGATGGGTCCTCAGTCCTCATCTGGAGCTGAGGCCAGAGCCTAAGCTTTCCTGGCCCGGGCTGACATGGATCCCGGGATTCCCCTGGAGCCTCCACAGGGGATCAGGCCTTGACTCACGTCAAGACATGCACGCCTGTTTTCCTCCTGAGCTGAAGCAGCGGTGTCAGGCTCCCCGTCGAATGGACAAACGAATCTGTGGCTTGCCATCAAGGTGACACAGGGCTGTCACACGTGCCAGTGTGGCATGAGTCGAACCTCGGGGTGACAGTCGAGGCAGTGCAGAGCAATCATGTTCATCTGGAGTGGACTAAGGCATTTCAGGGTCTTGGGGAATTGTGGCACGAACTCTGGATTTCCTCCCGACTCTCCTGGGGTGAGCACCTACTCTTGGGATGTGAGTGGAGGGCCGGGAAACCTTTCCCAATGGAGCAGGGAAAGGGACCCAAATCTGGACCTGAGCAGGGGAAAATGGGACTCCTCTTGAGTCTCGGCGGGACTCTTCGTGTTCCTCTCAAGTGGGGACGGGTGAATCAGGGAACTTCATGGGTCACAGCAACGGAGTGAAGGAGGCTTTTGAGGTCCAAGAGGGAAGCGGTGACTTTCCCTGAGATGCCGTAGCAGACAAGGGCCTCACCCCGCCTGCAGAGGAGAAGCTCCTGGCTTTTCTCGAGTTGCAGCTGGGTCCTCTCGAGTTACGACGGGGACCCCCGGCATCCGCCCCTGTGGCCTCAGGAGAGGCCAGTCTCCGTGCAAGTTGTGAAGGGCCTCTGGGGATCCCTCCCCAGTCTGCGATGGGTCCTCAGTTTTCATCTGGAGCTGAGGCCAGAGCCTGAGCTTTCCTCGCCCGAACTAACATGGGTCTTGGGTTTCCCCTGGAGCCTCCACTGGGGAGTCAGGCCTCGTCTCGTGTGGAGATGTGCACTGCTGCTTTCCTCCAGAGCTGCAGCAGCAGTTTCAGGCTCCTTGTAGAGAGGACACAGGGATCTGTGGCTTTCCCTCGAGGTGCCACAGGGCTGTCACATGTGCCAGTGTGGCGTGAGTCCATCCTCGGAGTGACAGTCGAGACAGCGAAGGGCAATCAGGTTCATCTGGAGTGAACTTAGGCATTTGGTGGTCTTGGGGAATGTTGAAACAACCCTTGGAGTTCATCCTGACACTCGTGAGCAAGCGCCTCCTTTTGGGATGGAGTGGAGCACCAGGAATCCTTTTCCGATGGAGAAGGGAAAGGGACCCTCATTTGGAGCTGAGCAGGATAAAACGTGGCTCCTCTTAAGTCGCGACAGGATCCTTGGTGTTCCTCTCAAGTGGGGACGAGTGGGTCAGGAAACTTCTTGGGTTGCAGCAAGGGTGTGAAAGAGCCTTCTGAGATCCAAGAGGGAATGGGTGATTTTCCCCATGATGCCACAGTGGAAAAGGTCCTCATCTCGCCTGGAGGGGAGAATCTCCTGGTTCTTGTTGAGTGGCAGCAGGTTCCTCATGAGTTACGATGGGGACCCTAGAGAGCCGCCCCTGTGGCCTCAGGAAAGGCCAGTCTCCATGAGATTTGCGAGGGGCCTCTTGGGAGTTCTCCTCAGTCTGTGCCAGGTCCCAAGTTCTCCTCTGGACTTGAACACAGAAACAGGTTTCCTCTCAAGGGCTGACATGAATCTTGGGGTTCCTCTGGAGTCTCCTCGGGAAAGTCAGGCCTCGTCTCGAGTGGAGACGTGCATGTCCAATTTTCTCCTGAGCTGTAGCAGCAGTGTCAGTCTTCCCGTCGAGTTGACACACGGATCTTTGGCTTTCCCTCGACATGCCACAGGGCTGTCACTCGTGCTACCATGGTATGAGCTGATCCTCGCTGTGACAGTCGAGGCAGAGCAGGGAAAGTAGGTTCATCTAGAGTGGACTGAAACATTTGGGTGTCTTTGTGAATTGTGGCATGACCATTGGAGTTCCTCTCGACTCTCCTGTGGAGAGCGCCTCCTCTTGGGATGTGTAGGGACTGCCGAGAATCCTTTCCCAACGGAGCAGGAAAAGGGAACTTCATCTGGAGCTAAGCAGGGAAAAAGGGGGCTCCTCTTGAGTTGTGGCAGCAGCCTTGGTGTTCCTCTCTAGTAGAGACGGGTATGTTGGGGAAATTCTTGAGTCGTATCAAGGGTGTGAAGGACCATTTCAGGTTAAAGAGGGAAGGGTTGATTCCCCAGAGATGTTGCAGCAGACAAGTGCCTCATCTTGCCTGGAGGGGAGAATCTCCTGGTTTTTCTCAAGTTGTGGCAGGTTCCTCTAGAGTTGCAATGTGGACCTCAGGGACCCGCCTCTTTGGCCTCAGGAAAAGTTAGTCTCCATGCGAGTTGCGAGGGGCTTCCTGGGATTCTTTAACAGTCTGTGCTGGGTCCCAAGTCCTCGTCTGGAGCTGAGTCCAGAACCTGAGGTTTCCTCTCCAGTGGTGACATGGATCTTGGGGTTCCTCTGGAGTCTCCACAGGGGAGTCAGGCCTCGTCTCGTTGGAGTTGTGCATGTCTGCTTTCTGCCCAAGCTGTAGCAGCAGTGTTAGGCTTCCTGTCGAGTTGACAAAAGGATCTGTGGTTTTCCTTCGAGGTGACACTGGGCTTTCAAACGTGCCACCGTGGTGTGAGCCAATACTCAGGGTGACATTCGAGGAAGTGCAGGGAAATCAGGTTCATCTGGAGTGGACTGAGACATTTGTCAGTCTTTTGGAATGGTGGTACAACCCCTGGAGTTCCTCTCGACTTTCCTGTGGAAAGCTCCTTCTCTAGGGATGCGACGTGAATGCGGAGAATCCTTTCCTGATGGAGCAGGGAAAGGGACCTTCATCTGGAGCTGAGCAGGGAAAAACGTGGCTCCTCTTGAGTTGTGGCAGGATCCTCAGTGTTCCTCTCAAGTGGAGACGGTATGTAGGGGAACATCTTATGTCATAGCAAGGGTGTGAAGGACCCTTTCGAGGTTCTAGAGGGAAGGGGTGATTTCCACTGTGACACCACAGCAGACAAGGTCCTCATCTTGCCTGGAGGGGAGAATCTGGTTTTTGTCGAGTGGCAGCAGATTCCTCACGAGTTATGATGGGGACCTCAGGGACCCGCCCTTGTGGCCTCAGGAAAGGCCAGTCTCCAAGAGAGGTGCGAGGGGACTCTCAGGATTCCTCCACAGTCCGTGCCAGTATCTAAGTCCTCATCAGGAGCTGAGGCCAGAACCTAAAGTTTCCTATCCACTGCTGACATGTATTTTGGAGTCCTCTTGAGTCTCCACAGGGGTGTGATGCCTCGTCTTGAGTGGATATGTGCACATCCGCTTTCCTCCCAAGCTGTAGCAGCAGTGTCAGGCTTCCCAACGAGTTGACACATGGTCTGTGGCCTTTCCTCTAGATGCCACAGAGCTGTCAAATGTGCCGCCATGGTGTGAGCCAATACTCGGGGTGACAGTCGAAGCAGTGCAGGGAAATCAGGTTCATCTGGAGTGGACTGAGACATTTTGGGGTCTTTCAGAATGGTGGCACAACACCTGGAGTTCCTCTTGACTCTCCTGTGGAGAGTGCCTCCTCTTGTGATGCGACGGGAACACAGGGAATCCTTTCTCAAAAAGAGCAGGGAAAGGGACCCTCATTTGGAGCTGAGCAGGAGAAAATGGGGCTCCTCTTGAGTTGTGACAGGACCCTCGGTGTTTCTCTCGAGTGGAAACAGGTATGTTGGGGGATTCAAAGCAAGGGTCTGAGACACTTTCAAGGTTCAAGAAGGAAGGGGTAATTTCCCCCGAGATGCCGCAGCAGCCAATGCCTCATCTCACCTGAAGGGGAGAATCTCCTGGTTTTTTTTTTTTTTTTTT
>SJYB01006166.1:0-20790 GCA_006408585.1 Antidorcas marsupialis | reverse complement strand
TTTTTTTTTTTTTTTTTCGAGTTGGGTAAGCTCCTCTCCACTTACAACGGGGACCTCAGGACCCACTCCTGTGGCCTCAGAAAAGGCCAGTCTCCATTCGAGTTGCCAAGGGCCTCTCAGGATTCCTCCCCATTGGGTGCTGGATCCCAAGTCCTCGACTGGAGTTAAGGCCGGAACCTGAGATTTTTCTCTCCAGTGCCAACATAGATCTTGGAGTTCCTCCAGTCTCCACAGGGGATTCAGGCCTCATCTCCAGTGGATACGTGCATGTCCAGTTTCCTCCCAAGCTGTAGCAGCAGTGTCAGGCTTCCTGTCGAGTTCGCACCGGGATCTGTGTCTTTCCCTAAAGGTACCACAGGGCTGTCAAACGTGCCACCGTGGTGTGAGCCGATACTTGGGGTGACAGTCGAGTCAGTGCAGGGTGACCGGGTTCTTCTGGAGTGGACTGAGACACTGTGGGGTCTTTTGGTATGATGGCTTGACCCCAGGAGTTTCTCTCACTTCTCCTGTGGAGAGTGCCTCCTCTTGGGATGCGAAGGGAATGCCGGGAATCCTTCCCTGATGGAGCAGGGAAAGAGACCCTCATTTGGAGCTGAGCAGGGGAAAAAGGGGCTCCTCTTGAGTTGTGGCGGGACCCTCGGCGTTCCTCTCGAGTGTAGACTGGTATGTCGGGGAACTTCTTGAGTCACAACAAGGGTGTGAAGGACCCTTTCGAGGTTCAAGAGGGAAGGTGTGATTTCCCCCGAGATGCCACAGCAGACAAAGGCCTCATCTCACCTGGAGGGGAGAATCTCCTGGTTTTTCTCTAATTGCGGCAGTTTCCTTTCGAGTTATGAATGGAACATCGAGACACGCCCCTGTGGTCTCAGGAAAGGCCAGTCTCCATTCGAGTTGCGACGGCACTCTCTGGATTCCACCCCAGTTGGTGCCAGGTCACAAGTCCTCATCTGGAGCTGAGGCCGAAACCTGAGGTTTCTTCTCCAGTGCTGACATGGTTCTTGGGGTTCCTCTGGAGTCTCCACAGTGGAGTCAGTCCCCGTCTCGTGTGGAGACGTGCACATCCTCTTTCCTCCCAGGCTGTAGCAGCAGTGTCAGGCTTCCAATCGATTTGAAACAGGGTTCTGTGGCTTTTCCTCAATGTGCCACAGGGCTGTCACACGTGCCACCATGGTGTGAGCAAACACTCAGGGTGACAGTCGAGGCAATGCAGGGAAATCATTTTCTTCTGGAGCGGACTGAAACATCTGGGGGTCTTTTGGAATGGTGGCACTTCCCTGGAGTTCTTCTTGACTCTCCTGTGGAGAGCCCCTCCTCTTGAAATGCGACGGGAATGCAGGGAAAACTTTCCCAATGGAGCAGGGAAAGGGACCCTTATGTGGAGCCGAGCAGGGGAAGACGGGGCTCCTCTTGAGTTGTGGCAGGACCCTCGGTGTTCCTCTCGAGTGGAGACGGTTATGTTGGAGAACTTCTTGATTCACAGCAAGGGTGTGAGGGACCCTTTCAAGGTTCAAGAGGGAAGGGGTGATTTCCCCCAAGACGCCAGAGCAGACAAGGGCCTCATTTCACAGGAGGGGAGAATCTCCTGGTTTTTCTCGAGTTGTGGCAGGTTCCTCTAGAGTTACGACGGGAACCTCAGGGACCCACTCCTGTGACCTCAGGAAAGGCCAGTCTCCACGCGAGTAGCGAGAGGCCTCTGGGATTCCTCCCCAGTTAGGGCCGGGTCCCAAGTCCTCCTCTGGAGCTGAGTCCAGAACCCAAGGTTTCCTCTCCAGTGCTGACATGGATGTTGGAGTTCCTCTGGAGTCTCCACAGGGGAGTCAGGCCTCATCTCGAGTGGAGACGTGCATGTCTGCTTTCCTCCCGAGCTGCAGCAGCAGTGTCAGGCTTCCCGTCGAGTTGACACAGCGATCTGTGGCTTTTCCTCAAGGTGCTACAGGGCTGGCAAACAGTCAGCAGTGCAGGGAATACAGGTTCATCTGGAGTGAATTGAGACATTTGGGGGTCTTTTGGAATGGTGGCAAGACCCCTGGAGTTCTTCTTGACTCTCTTGTGGAGAACACTTCCTCTTGGGATGCGACGGGGACACTGGGAATTCTTTCTCGATTGATCAGGGAAAGGGACCTTCACCTGGAGCTGAGCAGGGGAAAACGGGGCTCCTCTTGAGTTGTGTCGGGACTCTCAGTGTTTCTCTCGAATGGAGACAGGTATGTCAGGGAACTTCTTCAGTCACAGCAAGGGTGTGAAAGACCCTTTCAAGGTGCAAGAGAGAAGGGGTGATTTCTCCCGAGATGCCGCAGCAGACAAGGGCCTCATCTCGCCTGGAGGGGAGAATCTCCTGGATTTTCTCTAGTTGGGGCAGATTCCTCTCGAGTTACAATGGGGACCTCAGGGACCCGCCCGTGTGGCCTCAGAAAAGAGCAGTCTCCATGCAAGTTGCAAGGGGCCTCTCGGGAATCCTCCCCAATTTGTGCCAGGTCCTAAGTACTTGTCTGGACCTGAGGCTGACACCTGAGGTTTCCTCTCAGGTGCTGACATAAATCTTGGGGTTCCACTGGAGTCTCCACAGAGAAGTCAGGCCTCGTCTCAAGTGGAGACTTGCATGTCGGCTTTTCTCCCGAGCTGTAGCAGCAGTGTCAGGCTACTCGTCGAGTGACACAAGGATCTTGGCTTTCCCTCGTGGTGCCACAGGGCTGTCACACGTGCCACTGTGGTGTGAGCCGATACTCGGGGTGACAGTTGAGGCAGTGTAGGGATATCAGGTTCATCTGGAGTGGACTGAGATATTTGGGGGTCTTTTGGAATGGTGGCACGACACCTTGAGTTCCTCTCAACTCTCCTGTGGAGAACACCTCCTCTTGGGATATGACGGGAATGCCAGGAATAGTTTTCCGATGGAGCAGGGAAAGAGACCCTCATCTGAGCTGAGCAGGGAAAAACGGGGCTCCTTTTGAGTTGTGGTGGGACCCTCGGTGTTCCTCTTGAGTGGGGATGGATATGTTGGGGGACTTCTTGAGTCTCAGCAAGGTTGTGAAGGACCCTTTCAATTTTTAGAGGGAAGAGATGATTTCCCCCAAGACACCGCAGCGGACAAGAACCTCATCTCGCCTGGAAGGGAGAATCTCCTGGTTTTTCTCGAGTGGCAGCAGGTTCCTCATGAGTTACGATGGAGACCTCAGGAACCCACCACTGTGGCCTCAGGAAAGGCCAGTCTCCATGCCATTTGCGAGGGGCCTCTCGGGATTCCTCCTCAGTCATTGCTGGGTCCCAAGTCCTCGTCTGGAGCTGAGGCTGGAACCTGAGGTTTCCTCTTCACTTCTGACATGGATCTTTTGGTTCCTCTGGAGTCTCCACAGGGGAGTCAGGCCTCATCTTGAGTGGAGACGTGCACTTCCGCTTTCCTCCCGAGCTGTAGCAGCATTGTCAGGCTTCCCATCGTGTTGACACAAGGATCTGTGGCCTTCCTTTGAAGTGCCACAGGACTGTCACACGTGCCCCATTGGTGTAAGCCAATATTCTGGGTAACAGTCGTGGCAGTGCAGGGAAATTAGGTTCATCTAAAGTGGATTGAGACATTTGGGCGTCTTTTGGAATGGTGGCACCACCATGGAGTTTCTCTCATTCTCCTGTGGAGAGTGCCTCCTCTTGGAATGCAATGGGAATGCCGGGAATCCTTCCCCGACTGAGCAGGGAAAAGGACTCTCATTTGGAGCTGCCAGGGAAAAATGGGGCTCCTCTTGAGTTGTGGTAGGATCCTAGATGTTCCTCTCGAATGGAAGCGTGTACGTCGGGAAACTTCTTGAGTCGCAGCAAGGATGTAAAGGACCATTTCAAGGTTCAAGAGGGAAGTGGTGATTTCGCCTGATTTGCTGCATTGGACAAGGGCCTCATTTGGCCTGGAGGGTAGAATCTCCTGGTTTTTTTTTTCTAGTGGCGTCAGGTTCCTCTCATGTTATGACGGGGATTTCAGAGACCACTACTGTGGCCTCAGGAAAGGCCAGTCTCCATGCGACTTGTGAGGGGCTTTTTGAGATTCCTCACCAGATGGTGCCGGTTTCCAAGTCCAAATCTGGAGGTAAGGCCGAAACCTGAGGTTTCCTTTCAAGCGCTGACATGAATCTTGGTGTTCCTCTGCAGTCTCCACAGGGGAATCAGGCCTCATCTCGAGTGGAGAATTGCACGTCCACTTTTTTCCCGAGCTGTAGCAGCAGTGTCAGGCTTCCCGTCGACTTGTCACAGGGATCTGTGAGTTTCCCTCGAGGTGCCACAGGGCTGTCACACGGGCTGCCGTGGTGTGAGCCAATACTCAGAGTGACAATCGTGGCAGTGCAGGGAATTCAGGTTCATCTTGAGAGGACTGAGACATTTGGGGGACTTATATAATGCTGGCACGATCCCTGGCATTCCTCTCCACTCTGCTATGAAGAGCGCCTCCTCTTGGAAAGTGACAGGTTTGCTGGGAATCCTTTCCCAACGGAACAGGGAAAGAAACCCTCATCTGGAGCTGAGCAGAGGAAAACGAGGCCCCTCTTGAGTTGTGGCAAGACCCTCAGAGTCCTCTCGAGTGGAGACGGGTATATTGGGGAACTACTTGAGTCACAGCAAGGGTGTGAAGAACTCTTTCAAGGTTCAAGAGGGAAGGGGTGATTTCCCCTGAGACACCGCAGCAGACAAGGTCCTCATCTCACCTGGAGTGGAGAATCTCCTGTTTTTTCGCGAGTTGCGGAAGGTTCCTCTCAAGTTATGATGGAGACCTCAGGGACAAGCCCTTGTGGCCTCAGGAAAGGCCAGTCCCCATTCGAGTTGCGAGGGGCCTCTTGAGATTCCTCCCCAGTCAGTGCTGGGTCCTAAGTTCTCATCTACAGCTGAAGCCGGACCCTAAGGTTTCCTCTCCAGTGCTGACATGGAACTTGGGGTACCTCTGGAGTCTCCACAGGGGAGTCAAGCCTTGTATCAACTGGAGACTTGCAGGTCCACTTTCCATCCGAGCTGTAGTAGCAGGGTCAGGCTTCCCATCGAGTTGACACAGGGATCTATGGCTTTCCCTCAAGGTGCCACAGCGCTGTCACACATGCCACCTTGGTGTGAGCCGATACTCGGGGTGACACTGGAGGCAGTGCAGGGAAATCAAGTTCATTGGGAGTGGACTGAGACATTTGGTGGTCTTTTGGAATGGTGATACAACCCCTGGAGTTCTTCTCGACTCGTGGAGAGCACCTCCTCTTTGGATGTGATGAGAATGCCGGGAATCCTTTCCTGATCCAGCAGGGAAAGGGACCCTTATCTGGAGCTGAGCAGGGAAAACGGGGCCCCTCTTGAGTTGTGGTGGGACCCTCGGTATTCCTCTAGAGTGAAGACGGGTATGTCAGGAAACTTCTTGAGTCACAGCAAGGGTGTGAAGGACCGTTTCAAGGTTCAAGAGGGAAGAGGTGATGTCCCCTGAGTCGCCGAAGTGGACAAGGGCCTCATCTCGCCTGGAGGGGAGAATCTCCTGGTTTTTCTCGAGTTGCAACACGTTCCTCTCAAGTTATGATGCAGACTTCAGGGACCTGCCCTTGTAGCCTCAGGAAAGGCCAGTCTCCATGCGAGTTGTGAGGAGCCTCTCAGGATTCCTCTCCAGTGGCTGCTGGTGATTAGGTACTCATCTCGAGTTGAGGCTGGAATCTCAGGATTTCTCTCCAGAGCAGACATGGATCTTGGAGTGTCTCTGGAGTTTCCACAGCAGAGTCAGCCCTTGTCTTGTGTGTAGACATGCAAGTCTGTTTGCCTCTTGAAGTGGAAAAGCAGTCTCAGGCTTCCAGTAGAGTTGATATAAAGATCGGTTCCTTTCTGTCGAGGGCCACAGGGCTGTCACACCTGTCATCGTGTTTTGAGTCGATCCTTGGGATGACCGTCAAGTCAATTCAGGGCATTCAGATGTATTTGGAGTAGACAGGGATATTGGGGTCTTTTGGAATGATGGCACGACCCCTGGAATTCATCTCGACATCCAAGTGGAGACCACCTCCACTTGAGGTGCGACGGGAACACCTGGATTCCTTTCTGATGAAGCAGAGGGAAATGGACCTTCATCTTGAGATGAGGAGGGAAAACCGAGGCTCTTTTTGAGTTGTGGCATGAGCCTCAGAGTTTTTCTCGAGTTGAGATGGTTATGTCGGGGAAGTTCATGACTTGCCTCAGGGGTGTCAAGGTCCCTTTCGAGGCTCAAGAGTGAAGGTTGGATTTCTCTTGAGATGCCACAGCGGAAAAGGGCCTCATCTCGTGTGGAAGAAAGAATCTCCTGGATTTTCTCGAGTTGCACCAGGAAACTTGGGTTTCCTCTCGTGTTACGACAGGGAACTCAGGGACCTGCTCGTGTGGTCCCAGGAAAGTCCAGTCTCCATGCAAGTTGCCAGGGGCCTCTTGCTATTCCTCTCCAGTCACTGCCGGGGCCGCGGTCCTCATCTGGAGTTGAGGTCGGAAACTCAGGGTTCCTCTCCAGTGCCGACATGGATCTCAGGGATCCTCTGGAGTTTCCACAGGGAAGTCAGGCCTTGTCTCATGTGGAGACATGCAAGTCCACTTTCCTCTCGAGCTGGAAAAGCAGTGTCAGGCTTCTGGCCGAGTTGACTGAAGGATCAGTGGCTTTCTCTCGAGGTGCCACAGGGTTGTCACACCTGCCATTGTGTTTAGAGTCGATCCTTGGGGCGACCGTCAAGTCAGTGCAGGGGAGTCAGGTGTATCTGGAGTTAATTGGGACATCAGGTTCTTTTGGAATGGTGGCACGACCCCTGGAGTTCCTCTTGAGGTTCAAGTGGAGACTCCACTTGAGTTAGAACAGGAATGCCGGGATTCCTTTCCTGACGAATCAGGGAAATGGACCCTCATCTCTAGATGAGGAGGGAAAACCGGGGCTCTTCTTGAGTTGTGGTGGGACCAATGGTGTTCCCATTTGAGTGGAGACGGGTATGTCAGGGAACTTCTTGAGTTGCCTCAAGGGTGTCAAGGACCCTTTCAAGGCTCAAGAGGGAAGGTGGGATTTCTCTCGAGATACCACAGCAGAAAAGGACCTCATCTCAGGTGGATGGGACAAATAGTAGTTTTTCTCGAATTGTGGCAGGAATCTTGGGATTCCTCTTGAGTTATGACAGGGACCTCACAGACCTGCTCGTGTGGCCTCAGGAAAGTCCAGTCTCCATGCGAGTTGCTAGGGGCTGCTCAGGACTCCTCTCCAGTCGCTGTTGGGGCCACATCTGGAGTTGAGGCCAGAATCTCAGGGTTCCCCTCCAGTGCTGACATGGATCTCGGAGTTCCTCTGGAGTTTCCTCAGGGGACTCAGGCATCATCTCGTGTGAAGACATGCAATTCTGCTTTCCTCTCGAGCTGGGAAAGCAGTGTCAGGCTTCCGGTCGAATTGACATAGGGATCGGTGGCTTTCTTTTGAGGTGCCACAGGGCTATCACACCTGCCATCGTGTTTTGAGTCGATCCTTGGGGTGACCGTCAAGTCAGTGCAGGGGAGTCAGGTCTATCTGGATTGGACTGGGACATCAGGGTCTTTTCGAATGGTGGCACGACCTCTGGAGTTTCTCTTGAGGTTCATTTGTAGACCACCTCCTCTTGAGGTGCAACGGAACGCAGGGGTTCCTTTCCCAATGAAGCAGGGAAATGGACCCTCACCTCGAGATGAGGAGGGAAAACTGGGGCTCTTCTTGAGTTGTGGCGGGACCAACATTGTTCCTCTTGAGTGGAGACGAACTTCTCGAGTTGCCACAAGGGTGTCAAGGACACTTTCAAGGCTCAAGAGGGAATGTGGGATTTCTCTAGAGACACTGCAGCAGAAAAGGGTCGCATTTCGCGTTGAGGGTGTAATCAACTAGTTTTTCTTGAGATGATGCAGGAACGTTGGGTTCTTCTCGAGTTATGATGGGGACCACAGGGACGTGCTCATGTGGCCTCAGGAAAGTCCAGTTTGCATGCGAGTTGTGAGTGGGATTCCTCTCCAGTTGCTCCAGAGCCGTTGTCCTCACCTGGAGTTGAGGCCAGAACTTCAGGGTTCCACTCCAGTGCTAACATGGATCTTGGGGTTCCTCTGTAGTTTCCATAGGGGAATTAGGCCTCATCTCATGTGGAGACATACAAGTCCGCTTTCCTCTCTAGCTGGAAAGGCAGTGTCAGGCTTCCAGTCGAGTTGACATACGGATCGCTGGCTTTCTCTCGAGGTGCCACAAGGCTGTCTCACCTGCCATCGTGTTTTGAGTCAATCCTGGGGGTGACCGTTGAGTCAGTGCAGGAGAGTCAGTTGTATCTGAAGTGGAATGAGACATCAGGGTCTTTTGGAATGGTGGCACGACCCCTGGAGTTCCTCTTGAGGTTCAAGTGTAGACTGCCTCCTCTTGAGGTGCAATGGGAATACCGGGATTCCTTTCCTGATGAAGCAGATAAAGGGACACTCCTCGAGATGAAGAGTGAAAGCCAGGGCTTTTCCTAAGCTGTGGCGGGACACTGGGGTTCCTCTCAAGTGGAGACGGGTATGCCGGGGAACTTCTTGAGTTGCCTCAAGTGTGTCAATGACCCTTTCAAGGCTCAAGAGTGAAGATGGGATATCTCTCAAGATGCTGCAGCGGAAAAGGGCCTCATCTCGCTTGGAGGAAAGAATCTCCTGGTTTTTCTCGAGTTGCTCCAGGAATCCTGGGGTTCCACTCGAGTTATGAAGGGGACATCAGGGACCGGCTCTTGTGACCTCAGGAAAGTCGTCTCCATGCGAGTTGCCAGGGGCCTCTCGGGATTCCTCTCCAGTCGCCTCTGGGGCAGCAGTCCTCATCTGGAGTTGAGGCCTGAAGCTCAGGGTTCCTCTCCAGAGCTGACATGGATCTCAGGGTTCCTCTCGAGTTTCCACAGGGGAGTCAGGCCTCGTCTCGCTTGAAGACAAGCAAGTCCGCTTTACTCTCTAGCTGGAAAAGCAGTGTCAGTCTTCAGGTCGAGTTGACACAGGGATCAGTGTCTTTCTCTCGAGGTGCCACAGGACTGTCACAACTGCCATCATGTTTTGAGTCGATCCTCGAGGTGACCATCAAGTCAGTGCAGGGGGTTCAGGTGTATCTGGATTGGATTGGGCCATCGGGGTCTTTGGAATGGTGGCAAGACCCCTGGAGTTCCTCTCGAGGTTCAAGTGTAGACCGCCTCCTCTTGAGGTGCTACAGGAAAGCAGGGATTCCTTTCCCATTGGAGCAGGGAAATGAACCCTTATCTCGAGATAAGGAGGGAAAACCAGGGCTCTTCTTGAGTTGTGACAGGACCCTCGGTGTTCCTCTCGAGTGTCGACGGGTATGCCATGGAACTTCTTGAGTTGCCTCAAGTGTGTCAAGGACCCTTTTGAGGCTCTAGAGTGAAGGTAGGATTTCTCTTGAGACACTATAGCAGAAAAGGGCCTCATCTCGCGTGGAAGGGAGAATCTCCTGGTTTTTCTCGAGTTGCGTCAGGAAACATGGGGTTCCTCTTGATTTACGATAGGGACCTCAGGAACCCACTCGTGTGGCCTCAGGAAAGCCCAGACTCCATACGATTTGTGAGGAGCCTCTCAGGATTCCTCTCCAGTCACTTCGGGGCAGTGGTCCTCAACTGGAGTTGACGCCAGAAACTCAAGTATCCCCTCCAGTGCTGACATGGACCTCAGGATTCCTCTGGAGTTTCCTCAGGGGACTCAAGCATCATCTCGTGTGAAGACATGCAATTCTGCTTTCCTTTCAAGCTGGGAAAGCAGTGTCAGGCTTCCGGTCGAATTGACATAGGGATAGGTGGCCTTCTCTCGAGGTGCCACAAGGCTGTCACACCTGCCATTGTGTTTTGAGTCAATCCTCAGGGTGACCGTCAAGTCATTGCAGGGGAGTCAGGTGTATCTGGATTGGATTGGGGCATTGAGGTCTTTTGAAATGGTGGCATGACCCCTGGTGTTTCTCTCGAGGTTCAAGTTGAGGCCACCTCAACTTGAGGTGCGACAGGAATGCTGGGATTCCTTTCCCAATGAAGCACATAATTGGACCCTCATCCTGAGGTGAGGTGCAAAAACCATGGCTCTTCATGAGCTGTGGCAGGACACTGGGGTTCATCTCGAGTTGAGTCGGGTATGCTGGGGAACTTCTTGAGTTGCCTCAAGGGTTTCAAGGACCCTTTCGAGGCTGAAGAGGGAAGGTAGGGTATCTCTCCAGACACCACAGTGGAAAAGGGCCTCATCTCACGTGGAGGGGAGAATCTCCTGGTTTTTCTTGAGTTGTGCCAGAAAACTTGGGGTTCCACTCAAGTTACGAAAGGGACCTCAGGGACCCGCCCTTGTGGCCTCAGAAAAGTCCAGTCTCCATGCGAGTTGCGAGGGGCATCTAGGGATTCCTCTCCAGTTGTTGCCAGGGCTGCAGTCCTCCTCTGGAGTTGTGACCGGAACTACAAGTTTCCTCTCCAGTGCTGACAAGGATCTAGGGGTTCCTCTGGAGTTTCCACAGGGGAGTCAGGCCTTGTCTTGTGTGAAGACATGCAAGTTTCTCTCGAGCTGGAAAAGCAGTATCAGGCTTCCGATTGAGTTGACATAAGGATCAGTGGCTTTCTCTCGAGGAGCCACAAGGCTGTCATACCTGCCATCGTGTTTTCAGTCGATCCTTAGGGCGATCATCAAGTCAGTGCAGGGGAGTCAGGTGTATCTGGATGGACTGGGCCATCGGGGTCTTTTGAAATGGTCACACAATCCCTGGAGTTCCTCTTGGGGTTCAAGTGGAGACCGCTTCCTCTTGAGCTGTGATAAGAACGCTGGGATTCCTTTCCAGACGAAGCAGGGAAATGGACCCTCATCTCAAGATGAGGAGGGAAAACCGGGACTATTTTTGAGTTGTGGTGGGACCCTCGGTGTGCCTCTCGAGTGGAGATGGTATGCTGGGGAAATTCTTGACTTTCCTCAGGGGTGTCAAGTACCCTTTAGAGGCTCAAGAAGGAAGGTGGAATTTCTCTCAAGACGCTGCAGCGGAAAAGGGCCTCATCTCGCGTGGAGGGGACAATCTCCTGGTTTTTCTCGAGTTGCAGCAGGAAATAAGGGGTTCCTGTCATGTTACAATGGGGACCTCAGGAACCCACTCGTATGGCCCCAGGATAGCCCAGTCTCCATCCGAGTTGTGAGAGGCCTCTCGAGCTTCCTCTCCAGTCGTTGCCAGCACCACGATCCTCATCTGGAGTTGAGGCCGGTACCTCAGAGTTCCTCTCCAGTGCTGACATGGACCTGGGGGTTCCTCTGGAGTTTCCACAGGGGAGTCAGGCCTCATCTTGTGTTGGGACATGCAAGTTCTCTTTGCTCTCAAGCTGGAGAAGCAGTGTCAGGCTTCTGGTCGAGTTGACATAGGGATCGGTGGCTTTCTCTTGAGGTGCCACAGGGCTGTCACACCTGCCATTGTGTTTTGAGTCAATACTCTGGGTGACCGTTGAGTCAGTTCAGGAGAGTCAGATGTTTGGAGTGGATTGGAACATCAGCGTCCTTTGGAATGGTGGCACGACCCCTGGAGTTCCTCTCGAGGTTCAAGTGGAGACCGCCTCCTCTTGAGTTGCGATGGGAACGCCAGGATTCCTTTCCCAGTGAAGCAGGGAAATGGACCCTCATCTCGAGATGAGGGGGGAAAACCGGGGCTTCTCTTGAGTTGTGGTGGGACCCTTGGTGTTCCTCTCAATTGCAGACTGGTATGTCAGGGAACTTCTTGCATTGCTTCAACGGTGTCAAGGACCCTTTCAAGGCTCAAGAGGGATCATGAGATTTCTCTCAAGACGCTGCTGAGGAAATGGGCTTCATCTCATGATGAGGTGAGACTCTCCTGATTCTTCTCGAGCTGCGGCATGAAAATTGTGGTTCCTCATGAGTTATGATGGGGACTTAGGGATCCACTCATGTGTCCTCAGGAAACTTCAGTCTACATGCGAGTTGTGAGGGACCTCTCAGGACTCCTCTCCAGTCGCTACCAGGTCCGTGGTCCTCATCTGGAGTTGAGGCTGGAACCTCAGGTTTCCTCTCCAGTGCTGATATGGATTTCAGGGTTCTTCTGGAGTTACTACAGGGAAGTCAGGGCTCATCTCGTGTGGAGACATGCAAGTCTGCTTTCCTCTCGAGCTGGAAAAGTAGTGTCAGGCTTCCTGTCGATTTGACATAAGATGCTGTGGCCCAGCCCCTGTGGAACCAGGGTAATTCAAAGCATGAACTACATAGGTGAGGAAAAACTTTTTTATTTATTTAATTAGAAATTATGATTAGATTAGGAAGAAAAAGTGTAGTAGGAAATTTAAGTGGAGAAAAGAGTCTGAATACCTAGATTTACGTGGAAAACCAATAAAATCTCAGAACAATAGATTTGCACCATCTACGTTAGGCCACCAGTGTTCGTTTGAATATCAGAGGGTGCCTTGCCTTCACTCTCTCTCTTACAGATCTTAGTAGCTGAGGCAAGTAAGTAGATATGGGCGAACCTCCATGCCCCAGATGGAAATTCAGCCAGAAATTAGAGTAAAGAGGAGACACGGCAGAAACCAGTCCAGCAACTGGCCTGGTGTCTATTGTCTAAAAAGGCCTTTTATACTTTTTTGATTGTACATAGAGATCAATGGGTAATACAAAGTTATGCAGCATTAGCAGCCCAGACACTTATCAAAACCAAGCTTTTCTCTCTGCATACCTAGTTGTATACACAAGTCTTAGGTGATTTACATCATCTTCCAGCCAGAGGGCCAGTTAACATTTTACACCCCTTTTCTGATAAGGGTTTGTCAACCAGAAGACTTATTTGTGTTGATCTTCCCAAAGTCTGGTGCCACTCTCAGAACTAAATAATGTTACATTTTTACATAGCAAAGATACAGCAATTTATAACAAGTAAAAGGAGCAAAGAGATTTATAACAAAAGAAAAGTAATTAACACAAAAGTCTAGTGTTGCTAACATCAAAACTACTCTATACTTTTTTCCATACCCTGATTACATTGATTAATATCCTACCAGGTTTCTAAAAGATAAAGAATATGGAGGCCTGGTAGCAATCATTGAGTCAACAGTGAAAACCCATCACCAATATAATTTTTAGCTCTTTAGAAAAGGCTCTGTATATTTAAGATGATTTTAAGCTTGGTACCTCTCATGGTTGGGGGGCTGCAAGCAATTCACAAGCTGCAAAAAAACCTGGGGAACCTGTTAGTCAAGCTAGAGAGTTATCAAAGGGGGTTTTAACTGAAACATCCGTTTCAAAGGCAGAAGACTAAAGCCCTGAGTTAACTTTTTCCAGAGTGTGTCAGAAGAGTGGAAAAGCACAGTACAATAAGGCAGGCAGATTCTGATTTTGGGGGTACATGCTCAGGAAATACCAGGAGAAAACACTGCGGCCCAACTCGCCTTGCCCATCAGCCCTCTGCCTCATGACCTTGTCACAGGTGGGATTCCTCCCAATGGCTCCTGGAAATCGGGATTGATGGCTTTCTCTCGAGGTGCCACAGGGCTGTCACACCTGCCATTGTGTTTTGAGTCAATCCTTGGGGTGACTGCCAAGTCAGTGCAAGGTAGTCAGGTGTATCTGGAGTGGATTGGAATATCAGGGTCTTTTGGAATGGTGGCAAGACCCCTGAAGTTCTTTTAGAGGTTCAAGTTGAGACCTCCTCTTGAGGTGCAATGGGAACACCAGGATCATTTACTGATGAAGCAGCAAAACTGACTCTCATCTCTAGATGAGGAAGGAAAACCGGGGCTTTTCTTGAGTTGTGGTGGAACTCTCGGTGTTCCTCTCGAGTGGAGATGAGTAGCGGGGGAATGTTTTGACTTGCCTCAAGGGTGTCAAGGACCCTTTTGAGGCTCCAGAGGGAAGGTGGGATTTCTCTCGAGACTCCACTGGGGAAAAGAGCCTCATCTCACGTGGAGGGGTGAATTTCCTGGTTTTTCTCGAGTTGTGGCTGGAAACTTGGGGTTCCTCTAGAGTTATGAGGACCTAAGGGATCCACTCGTGTGAACTCAGGAAAGTCCAGTCTCCATGCAAGTTGCTAGGGGCCACTCAGGACTCCTCTCCAGTCACTGCTATGGCCATGGTCCACATCTGGAGTTGAGGCAGGAAACTCAGGGTTCCTCTAAAGTGCTGACATGGATCTCGAGGTTTCTCTAGAGTTTCCACAGGGGAGTCAGGCCTTGTCTCGTGTGGAGACTTGCAACTCTGCTTTCCTCTCAAGCTGGAAAAGCAGTGTCAGGCTTCCAGTCGAGTTGACATAGGGATCGGTGGCTTTCTGTCGAGGTGCCACAGGGCTGTCACAACTGCCATCGTGTTTTTTGTCGATCCTTGGGGTGACCGTCGAGTCAATGCAGGGGAGCCAGGTGTATCTGAGTGGATTGGGACATTGGGATCTTTTGGAATTGTGGTACAACCCCTGGAGTTCCTCTCGGTGTTCAAGTGGAGACAACTCCTCTTGACGTGTGACAGGTATGCCAGCATTCCTTTCTGACGAAGCAGGGAAATGGACCCTTATCTTGAGATGAGGATGGAAAACCGGAGCTTTTCTGGAGTGGTGGAGGGGCCCTTGGTTTTCCTTTCGAGTGGAGATGGGTATTTTGGGGAACTTCATGAGTTGCCTCAAGGGTGTCAAGGACCCTTTCGAGGCTCAAGAAGAAAGACAGGATTTCTCTCGAGACTCCACTGGGGAAAAGAGCCTCATCTCACATGGAGGGGTGAATCTCCTGGTTTTTTTCGAGTTGTGGCAGGAAACTCGGGATTTCTCTAGAGTTACGACTGGGACCTCAGGGACCCCCTTATGTAGCCTCAGGAGAATCCAGTCTCCATGTGAGTTGCGAGGGGCCTCTCGGGACTCCTCTCCAGTCACTGCTGGGGCCGTGGTCCTCATCTGGAGTTGAGGCTGGAACCTCAGAGTTCCTCTGCACTGCTGACATGGATCTCGGGGTTCCTCTGGAGTTTCCAAAGGGGAGTCTGGCATCTACTCTTGTGGAGACATGCAAGTCTGCTTTCCTCTAGAGCTGGAAAATCAATGTCAGGTTTCTGGTCGAGTTGACATAGGGATCGGTGGCTTTCTCTCGAGATGCCACAGGGCTGTCACACCTGCCATCATGTTTGATTCGATCCTGGGGGTGACCTGCTGAGAGCCAGAGTGAGGAATCCCACCCTTGACAAGGTCTTGCAGCAGAGTACTGACGGGCAAGTTGAGTCAGGCCTCAGGGTTTCCCCCTGGTATTTTCTGAGCATATACCCCCAAAACCAGAATTTGCCTGCCTTACTGTACTGTGCTTTTCCACTCTTCTGACATTCTCTGGAAAAAGTTAACTCAAGGCTTCAGTCATCTGCATTTGAAAGGGATGTTTCAGTTCAAACCCCCTCTGATAACTCTATTGCTTGCCTAACAGGTTCCCTTGGACTTTTACATCTTGTTAATTGCTTACAGCACCCCCCCTCCCGCCAATCGCAAAAGATACAAAGCTTAAAACATTTTAAATTTACAGAGCCTTTTCTAAAGCAATAAAAATCATATTGGTGACAGATTTCACTGTTGACTCAATGATTGCTGCCCGGCCTCCATATTCTTTATATTTTAGGCACCAGTGGGGATACTAATCATTGTAATCGGGATATGGAAAAAGGTATATAGTAGTTTTGATGTTAGCAACAGTAGAATTTTGAGTTAAATACTTTTCTTTTGTTATAAATCACTGTACTCATTTTACTTGTTATAAATTGCTGTATCTTTGCTATGTAAAAATGTAACTTTATTTAGTACTTTCTGAGAGTGGCACCAGACTTTGGGAAGATCAACACAAATAAGTCTTCTGGTTGACAAACCCTTATCAGAAAAGGGGTGCAAAATGTTAACTGGCCCTCTGGCTGGAAGATGATGTAAATCACCTAAGACTTGTGTATACAACTAGGCATGCAGAGAAAAAGCCTGGTTTTGATTAAGAATCTGGGTTGCTAACGCTGCATAACTTTGTATTACCCATTGATCTCTATGTACAAACATAAAGGTATAAAAGGCCTTTCTAGACAATAAAGGCCAGGCCAGTAATTGGAAGGAATGTTTTCCCCCGTGTCTCGTCTTTATCCTAATTTCAGGCTGAATTCCCATCTGGGGCATGGAGGCTCGCCATGTCTACTAACTTGTCCTAGTTTCTAAGATCCTTAAGAGAGGGAGCCAAAAGTGGGGCACCCTCCAATATTCAAACGGAGGCCTGTGGCCTAACATAGATGGTGCATATCTTTTGCTCTAAGATTTTATTGGTTTTCTATGTAAACCAAGTTATTCTGCATCTTCTTTCCACCTAATTTTCCTACTATACTATTATTTCTTAATCTATTCTTATATTAATAAATAAATATGTTTTTCCTTGCCTACGTGGTTCACCCTTCGAATTTCCCTGGATCCGTCAGGGCCGAACCCCAGCAGTGACTGTCGAGTCAGTGCAGGGGATTCAGGTGTATCTGGAGTGGACTGGGACATTGGAGTCTATAAAACAGTGGGACGACCCCTGGAGTTCCTCTTGAGGATGAAGCTGAGACCACCTTCTCTTGAGGTGCGATGGGAATGCCGGGATTCCTTTCCTGACAAAGCAGGAAAATAGACCCTCATCTTGAGATGAGGAGGGAATACTGGGGCTCTTCTTGAGTTGTGGCGGGACCTTCGGTGTTTCTCTCAAGTGGAGACGGGTATGTCGGGGAACTTCTTTTGTTGCCTAAAGGGTGTCAAGGACCCTTTCGAGGCTCAAGAGGAAAGAAGAGATTTTTCTCCAAGGCTGCAGTGGAAAAGGACCTCATGTCACGTTGAGGGGAGAATCCCCTGATTTTTCTCGAGTTGCAGCAGGAAACTTTGGGTTCCTCTCGAGTTATGATGGAGACCTCAGGGACCCACTTGTGTGGCCTCAGGAAAGTCCAGTCTCCATGCGAGTTTCGAGGGGCCTCTCGGGACTCCTCTCCAGTCTCTGCTGGCACCGCGGTGCTCCACTGGACTTGAGGCTGGAACCTCAGGGTTCCTCTGCAGATCTGACATGGATCTCGGGGTTCACTGGAGTTTCCACAGGGGAGTCAGGCCTCGTCTCGTGTGGAGACATGCAAGCCTGCTTTCCCCTCAAGCTGGGAAAGCAATGTCAGGCTTTCTGTTGAGTTGACATATGGATCAGTGGCTTTCTCTCGAGGTGCCACATGGCTGTCACACCTGCCATCGTGTTTTAAATCGATTGTAGGGGTGACCATCTGGTCAGTGCAGGGGGTTCAGGTGTATCTGGAGTGGATTGGGACATTGGGGTCATTTGGAATGGTTCCATGACCCTTGAAGTTCCTTTGAGGTTCAAGTGGAGACTGCCTCTGCCAGGCTCCAGCCCCGGTGGATCCAGGTTGATTCAGAGCATGAACAGCCTGGGTGAGGAAAAACTTATTTATTTATTTAATTAGAAATATAAGATTAGATTAGGAGGAAATAGTATAGTAGGAAAATTAAGTGGAGAAAAGACCCTGAATAACTTGGTTTACATGGAAAACCAATAAAACTTCAAGATAAGAAGTTTGCACCATCTACGTTAGGCCACCAGCTTACACTAGAATATGGGGGGGGGGTTGCCCCACCTTGGGCTCCCCCTCACGTGGATCTTAAAAGCCTGGGCAAGTAAGTAGGGTGGAGAGCCTCCACGCCCCATATTGGAATTCAGCCAGAAATTAGAGAAAAAATAAGACCCAGAGAAACCAGTCCAGCGACCAGCCAGCCTCTATTGTCTAGAAAGGCCTTTTATACCTTTTTGATTGTACATAGAGACTAATGGGTAATTCAAAATTATGCAGCATTTTCAGCCCAGGCTCTTATCAAAACCAGGCGTTTCTCTCTGCATACCTAGTTGTATACACAAGTCTTAGGTAATGTACATCATCTTCCTGCCAGAGGGCCAATTAATATTTTACAGCTGTTTTCTGATAAGAGTTTGTCAAACAGAAGACTTATTTGTGTTGATCTTAACAAAGTCTGGTGCCACTCTCAAAGAGCACTAAATAAAGTTACATTCATACACAGCAAAGATACAGCAATTTATAACAAGTAAAAGGAGTAGAATGATTTATAACAAAAGAAAAATGGTCAACTCAAAAGTCTACTGTTGCTAATATCAAAACTACTATATACCTTTTTCCATATATTTATTAATATCCTCCCAGGTGCCTAAAAGATAAATAATATGATGGCCTGGCAGCAATCATTGAGTCAACAGTGTTAACTCTTTAGGAAAATCTCTGTATCTTTAACATGTTTTAAGCTTTGTGCCTCTCGAGTTTGGGGGATTATGAGCAATTCAAAAGTTGTAAAAAGTCCAGGGGAACCTGTTAGGCAAGCTAGAGAGTTATCAGAGGGGATTTGGTCTGAAACATTCCTTACAAATGCAGAATTCTGAAGCCCTGAGTTAACTTTTTCCAGAGTGTATCAGAAGAATGGAAAAGCACAGTATAATAAGGCAGGAATATTCTGGTTTGGGGGGGTACATGCTCAGGAAATTCAAGGGGGAACCATGAGGCCACACTCGCCTTGCCCATCAGGCCTCTTCACATGAACTTGTCATGGGTAGGATCTCCCGTGCAGGCTCCTGGCACTCCTCCTCCTGAGATGCGACAGGAATGCTGGAATTCCTTTCCCAGTGAAGCAGGGAAATGGACCCTCAACTTGAGATGAGGAGGGAAAGCCAGGGCTCGTCTTGAGTTGTGGCGGGACCCTTGGTGTTCCTCTGGAGTGGAGATGGGTTTTCCGGGGAACTTCTTGAGTTGCCTCAAAGCTGTCAAAGACCCTTTTGAGGCTCAAGAGGGAAGGTGGGATTTCTCTCGAGACACCGCAGCAGAACAGGGCCTCATCTCACGTGGAGGGGAGAATCTCCTTGTTTTTCTCGAGTTGTGGCTGGAAACGTGGGTTTCCTCTTGAATTGTGATGGGGACTGCAGGGACCCGCTCATATGGCCTCAGGAGAGTCCAGTCTCCATGAGAGTTGTGAGGGCCCTCTCGGGATTCCTCTCCAGTCACTGCAGGAGCCTCGGTCCTCATCTGGAATTGAGGCCAGAACCTCAGGGATCCTCTCCAGTGCTGACATGGATCTTGGAGTTCCTCTGGAAATTAAACAGGGGAATCAGGCTCATCTCATGTGGAGACATGCAAGTCAGCTTGCCTCTCGAGCTGGAATACTGTGCCAGGCTTCCTGTCTAGTTAGCATATTATTGGTGGTTTTCTCTCGAGATGCCACAGGGCTGTCACACCTGCCATCATGTTTTGAGTCGATCCTTGGGGTGACCGTCGAGTCAGTGCAGAGGAGTCAGGTGTGTCTGGAGTAGACTGGGACATCAGGGTCTTTTGGAATGGTGGCATGACACTTGGAGTTCCTCTCGGGGTTCAAGTATAGACCGCCTCACTTTGATGTGTGACGGCAATGCTGGGATTCCTTTCCTGAAGAAGCAGGGAAATGGATCCTCATCTCGAGATGAGGAGGGAAATCCGGGGTTCTTCTTGAATTGTGGTGGGACACTTGGTGTTCCTCTTGAGTGGAGACGGGTATGTCAGGGGACTTCTTGAGTTGCCTCAAGGGTGTCAAGGACCCTTTCGAGGCTCAAGAGGGAAGGTGGGATTTCTCTCGAGATGCCACAGTGGAAAAGGTCCTCATCTCACGTGGAGGGGAGAATCTCTTGGTTTTTCTTGAGTTGCGGCAGAAACTTGGGTTTCCTTTCAAGTTATGACGGGGACCTCAGGGACCCACTCGTGTGGTCTCAGGAAAGTCCAGTCTCCATGCAAGTTGCAAGGGGCCTCTTGGGATTCCTCTCCAGTCACTGCCTGGGCCGCGGTCCTCATCTTGAGTTGAGGCTGGACCTCAGGGTTCCTCTCCAGTGCTGACATGTATCTCAGTGCTGGGGTCCAGCCCCAGTGGGTCCAGGGTAATCCAAAGGGGAGACAGAGTGGCTGTCTTAGGAATAAACTTATTCAGATACAGATACATAAGGAAATTAGAAATGAATAGCATAGTAGGTAATATTAGTGGAGAAAAACAGGCAGAATAACTTGGTTTATATGGGATACTAATAAAACTCCAAGACAAGGAATTTGCATCATCTACGTTGGGCCAACAGAGCCACTTGAATATCGGAAGGTGCCCCTCCTTGGGCTCCTACTCTCATGGAACTTAAAAGCCGGGGCAAGTAAGTAGACTTGGCAAGCACCCACACTACAGATGGGAATTCGGCCAGAAAAATGGGTAGCAAGAAAGAAACGATGCAGTGGAATCAGTCTTTCCAGAAACTGATCCTATTTTTTATTTTTAGGTTTGCTTATATACCTTTTGTTACACATAGAGACAAATGGAAATTTTAAAGTCATATGGGGGTCAGCTGTCCTGACCTTTATCAAAATCAGGTGCTTCACATAAATGTATATTTTAAAAAAGGTCTTAGGAGTTTCACATCATCTTCTGGTCATGAGACGTGCTGACATTTTATGATCATTTCTTTCTGATAACCAAAAAACATATTTTTTCCAAGGGTGTTTTTTCTTAAACCAGGCGCCATCCTCTGAAAGTAGCAGATAAAGTTGCATTCCTATAGGGTGAGGGTGTAGTGGGTTACAACTAAGAAAGGAATTTATTTAACCTAAGGTTAACATGATTAATCTTCAAGGTTAATACTTATTTCTCCTATATGCTAGTTATATTCATTATAAGGGCATGGAATATGGAGATTTAGCAGCAAATATCAGCCCAGCAAATGAAAACCTTTCACCAATGTTCCCCTTGAGATCTATTTAGTCTTAAGATAGTGA
>SJYB01006165.1:0-38494 GCA_006408585.1 Antidorcas marsupialis | reverse complement strand
GGGATTTCTTTGGAAGGACTGATGCTGAAGCTGAAACTTCAGTACTTTGGCCACCTCATGCGAAGAGTTGACTCATTAGAAAAAACTCTGATGCTGGGAGGGATTGGGGGCAGTAGGAGAAGGGGACAACAGAGGATGAGATGGCTGGATGGCATCACCGACTCAGTGAGTTTGAGTGAATTCCGGGAGATGGTGATGGACAGGGAGGCCTGGCATGCTGCGATTCATGGGGCCGCAGAGAGTCGGACACGACTAAGAGACTGAACTGTACTGAACTGAATGAAGCCATGTGGAGATTTTCCATTGTCAAAGCAAAAGATAGAGCTAGAATCTGAACCCAAACTTAGGGTCAAATATCTGCTTTGCCTCTTCACATCTGAACTTGAGACTGGAGTAAAGCGAAGTTGCTCAGTCATGTCTGACTCTTTGCAACCCCATGGACTGTAACCTGCCAGGCTCCTCTGTCCATGGGATTCTCCAGGCAAAAATAGTGGAATAGGTTGCCATTTCCTTCTCCAGGGGATCTTCCCAACCCAGGGATCGAGCCCGGTTCTCCTGCATTGCAGGCAGATGCTTTATCCTCTGATCCAGTGTGGCCCTGAACATTCAACCAGTGTCTCCAAGCACAACTTGCTTGTGGGAAAAAACCTCCGGTGCAGCCTGGTCAGCTGAAGGGTAGAGGAAACAAAAGTCCAGAAAGCGATATATCATAACTGTTTCAAAATTCACTCAAAATTTTTCTTTCAGAATCCATGTCTATAAATTTTAGCTCTTGGCTTTGTTGAAACTGACCAATTAATGGTAACCAACTACTCCTGGGTATGAGTGTGACAGTCACAGGGTCACTTGAACTGAAGGAGCCCCTCTATAGAAAGCAGAAATGTCACCTCATAAAGCAAGTAGCCACAGCAAAGCCATGTAGGAAAAAGAACCAGTTTTTGTCTGTTCTATTGTGAAAGACTTCACTAAGGATTAGGGACTGGGGATTAGGAATAATATTTCTGCCCAGAGAAAATGGTCTATATAAGAACATGAGTCAGGCTTGACAAAGGCAAACATGTATTCTAAGATTACACTGTATGGGGCCATGTGTTTTCAGTACGGTGTGTTTCTTCCATTGAAACAGTGGAAGACTGTGATGTAATCTAGTCTATGCTCGTACATGATGGTGAAGGTGAAGTTGCTCAGTCGTGTCTGACTCTGCAACCCCGTGGACTGTAACCTACTAAGCTTCTCCATCCATGGGATTCTCCAGGCAAGAATACTGGAGTGGATTGCCATTTCCTTCTCCAGGGGATCTTTCCGACCCAGGGGTCGAACCCGGGTCTCCCGCATTGGAGGCAGACACTTTAACCTCTGAACCACCAGGGAAGCCCTTTGTACATGATAGTAGTTAGCAAAGTTTGGGGCATGAGTAGTTTTTTGTTTTCTTTCTCCCTTGGTTATCTTATTTGACTTAATGTACTCTGTGCACATTTACAGGTTGACTAATTCTGTATGTTAATCAAACTCCGTTAGTACTGTACATCTCTGATCACGGGATTTATGTACTGATTCATGGTTTTCTCTGAAGTTCATCATATATTGTTGACTCTCTGCTCTAGTTCATTAATAAAGCCGTTAAATAAGATTCAATTGAGCACTACTGTTTTCAATATCTCTGCAAAGAGCAAGACATGATGATTTTGTAACAATATTTCAATTTTCTTGTTCCTATTAGAGTTTGTATGCCTAAATCAATTTAAATTAATGGCATATTAATATTTNGTACTGATTCATGGTTTTCTCTGAAGTTCATCATATATTGTTGACTCTCTGCTCTAGTTCATTAATAAAGCCGTTAAATAAGATTCAATTGAGCACTACTGTTTTCAATATCTCTGCAAAGAGCAAGACATGATGATTTTGTAACAATATTTCAATTTTCTTGTTCCTATTAGAGTTTGTATGCCTAAATCAATTTAAATTAATGGCATATTAATATTTCATGAAATAATGTATTAAACTGTGTACTCAGATGCTTAAATAGTACTGCTCTACTGTTGAGTCTTGCATAATTTAGGTAATCAAACTTTCAAATATCACCTACAGTTTCCCAGTAATTTCTTAAGAATGGGTAATTAATATCAAGAATAAGTTCCTATTACCTATTTGATTTTACTGGTTTAGGATATAACTAAATTCCTGCCATCTCACCCCGTAAATGGGCTTCACTGAAGGTCTATCAAGCAACTCTCCAAATCTAGCTTCTTTACATGGACACTTAGCTATTCATTACAGTAAGAAAGGGAGTTAGGACTTGGCTTGGATTTTACTCTCAGTGACTTTGTCCTCGTCCTATATAGTAAGGTCAAAATTCCTTTTTAAAAAGACCAGTATCACTGGCTTTATGTGTCATTGCTTTTTTTTTTTTTAAAGAATTGTAATGTCATTAAAGCATAAAAAAAACACTTCATTTCATTAAATTAAAATGTATAGCTGCAAGACATTTGCAAATTAAAAAGTATTTTCCTCTGAATCTCTGCTTTTGTCACATCCACCATTCCTTGAATGAGCTGTAATCTAGGTATGCAGTTGGCTGTCACTAGAGACTGAATATCCCATCACCAGACATGCTTACACATATGATGTGCACTAAAATGACGTGCTACTTGCAGAACTAAAAATGACAACATTCCCTTATTTCATTGGACTTTTCTCTTATTTCCACTTTAATTATTATAATATTAAAATCTACAGTGAAAATGTGACTCTTACAACATGAAATGATGTCAGTGGCTTCAGTTATGATTTATGATTTATGCTCCAAAACTCAGATTTTTCTTCTTCAGTGAATTTCAAATGCAACTGCTTATAAATTTCTCAGTCTTTGCAAAACTACAATGAGTTATCAACTCACACTAGTTAGAAAGTCCATCATCAAAAAATCTACAAACAATAAGTGCTGGAGAAGGTAAAAAAAAACTCTATTGTAAAGTTGATGGGAAAGCAAATTGATACAACCACTATGGAGAACAGTATGTAGATGCCTTAAAAAATTAGGACTAAAACTACCATATGACATAACAATCTCACACCCCAAATATCTCACTCTGAAGAAACTATACATGAAAAAGACACATGTACCTCAATGTTCATTGAAGCACTATTTCCAATAGCTAGGACATGAAAGCAACCTAGATATCCATTGATACAGGAATGCATAAAGAAATTATGGCACACTTATGCAATGTAGCCTTCTGGGCTCCTCTGTCCATGGGATTCTCCACGCAAGAATACTGGAGTGGGTTGTCATTTCCTTCTTCAAATGGAATATTACTCAGCCATATAAAGGAACATGTTTGAGTCAGCGCCATTGAGGTGGATAAGCCTAGAGCCTATTGTACAGAGTGAAGTAAGTCAGAAAGAGAAAAACAAATACATGTATTAATGTATTTATATGGAATCTAGAAAGACAGTACTGATGAACCTACCTTCAGGGTAGCAATGGTGATGCAGACATAGGGAACAGACTTGTGGACACAGTGGGTGAAAGAGAAGGTAGGATGAATTGAGAGAGTAGCATTAAAAGATATACATTACCACATGCAAAATAGATACAGCAGGGAGCTCAAACCTGGGTCTCTGTGAAAATGTAAAGGGGTGGGATAAGGTGGAAGGTGGGAGGGATGTTTAGGAGGGAGGGGACAAATGTATATCTTTAGCTAGTTCATGTTGATGCATGGCAGAAGCCAACACAATATTCTAAAACAATTATACTCCAGTTAAAAATAAATAATGAAAACAAAATCTCTATCCCTCGGTTGCCTTCAGCACATATATGGAACAAAACTTAGTCCTTCTTTGTCACTTGAAGGTTTGATTTCCATCTGTGTTTCTTAGTTCAGTGAGTGAGTGAAAGTTGCTCAGTCGTGTCTGATTGTTTCTGACCCCATGGNAAACAAAATCTCTATCCCTCGGTTGCCTTCAGCACATATATGGAACAAAACTTAGTCCTTCTTTGTCGCTTGAAGGTTTGATTTCCATCTGTGTTTCTTAGTTCAGTGAGTGAGTGAAAGTTGCTCAGTCGTGTCTGATTGTTTCTGACCCCATGGACTATACAGTCCTTCTCCAGGCCAGAATACTGAAGTGGGCAGCCTTTCCCTTCTCCAGGGGATCTTCCCAATCCAGGGATCAAATCCAGGTCTCTCGCATTGTTGGCAGATTCTTTACCAGCTGAGCCACAAGGGAAGCCCAAGAATACTGGAGTGGGTAACTTAGCCCTTCTCCAGTGCATCTTCCCAACCCAGGAATCAACCTGGGGTCTCCTGCATTGCAGGCAGATTCTTTACCAACTATCAGGGAAGTCCCTATTTCAGTGAAAGGAACTACAGCTTACCTATAATCTTCTTTGTTGGCCTGTTTTTTGCTCTGTCCTATACAATTTACAGTTACTATAAAGTTAAGCTTATCTTTTAAGTACATTCACATATCGCAAACCACATCATTAACAGTGTAGTTCATTTCAGTCACATTATTTGGGGTTTCCCAGAGGAAAAAGACCAATGCAATGTTTCATATATATATATAATCAAACCCAAGTCTGTGGCATTGCAGGCAGACTCTTTACCCACTGAACTATGAGAGAAGTTCATGATTATATAGGTTGGCAAGTCTAAAAGCTGTTTGCTAGCAGAATTCTCTCTTGTTTGAGGGAAGCCAGTATGTAGATGTATTCAGGTCAAAAATTGACTGGGTGAGGCTTATTGGTGTTAGGGAGGGAAACCTAATTTACTCAAAGTCCACTGATTTAAATGTTAATCTTATCCAAAAATACCCTCAGAGAAACATCCAGAATAATTTCCAATTCATATCTGGGTACCATGGCCCAGTCAATGTGACACACAAAATTAGCAATCACATCAGTCATGTTCTCCCTCACTGAAACTGTAACTCTCCTTGTGGTTTTCTCATCTCTGCTTGTGCCCTCTGTGCTGCTGCTGCTATGTCGCTTCAGTTGTGTTCGATTCTGTGTGACCCCATAGACGGCACCCCACCAGGCTCCCCCAATCCCTGGGATTCTCCAGGCAAGAACACTGGAGTGGGTTGCCATTTCCTTCTCCAATGCATGAAAGTGAAAAGTGAAAGTGAAGTTGCTCAGTCGTGTCCGACTCTTAGCGACCCCATGGACTGCAGCCTATCAGTTTTCTCCATCCATGGGATTTTCCAGGCAAGAGTACTGGAGTGGGGTGCCATTGCCTTCTCCTGTGCCCTCTGTACGTGGTTATTAAAACAATGGCATTAAATAACGCAATGGTTATATAACACAATTGTATCAGTGTCTATTCAAAACATGCATTCAGTCAGTTAATCTCTTATTGAAGAAAGTCAATGAATAATCAAAATTTCAAGGAGGTAATTGCAACTACTCAGTGAATCCTGTATCACGATTTATTTCATTTTTTGTTCTAGGTATATCTAGCTCATTCTATTTTTATATGAATCTTCATATAAAATCCATCTTCATATGGATACATTTAACTGATACTCAAAACCAGCTTGGATTCTCTAAACCATTTAAGAGAGGTTTTGTCACAAGTATTTCCATAGCAACTTGATTATTCCCTTTAAACCCATGAACTATCTTCCTATGTGATTTCTAAAGTCCTTTTCTCTTTCCTGTAATTGTCAAATTTCAGGAAGGCAATGTGCTCCCTCATACTGGTATTGTGGCCACTACCTACCCTGTGCTGGAGCTACAATTTGCACTGGTTCTTAANTGAATAATCAAAATTTCAAGGAGGTAATTGCAACTACTCAGTGAATCCTGTATCACGATTTATTTCATTTTTTGTTCTAGGTATATCTAGCTCATTCTATTTTTATATGAATCTTCATATAAAATCCATCTTCATATGGATACATTTAACTGATACTCAAAACCAGCTTGGATTCTCTAAACCATTTAAGAGAGGTTTTGTCACAAGTATTTCCATAGCAACTTGATTATTCCCTTTAAACCCATGAACTATCTTCCTATGTGATTTCTAAAGTCCTTTTCTCTTTCCTGTAATTGTCAAATTTCAGGAAGGCAATGTGCTCCCTCATACTGGTATTGTGGCCACTACCTACCCTGTGCTGGAGCTACAATTTGCACTGGTTCTTAAGGTTTATTTTTCAATGAATGAATGCATGATATATGGATGACATCTGGTGAAATTATGGTTCAGATGGTAAACTTCTGATTCTAAAATTAGAAATGTTTAAAATATGCCACATTGATTCTATTACATATAAAGGTAAAAGAAAACAGAGGTATAAAACATGTTTGAAAAGAAGATATATCAAACAGGGTAAGTGTGAAACAATTAAATTTCTCATCTGAAAGGTNTGAATGAATGCATGATATATGGATGACATCTGGTGAAATTATGGTTCAGATGGTAAACTTCTGATTCTAAAATTAGAAATGTTTAAAATATGCCACATTGATTCTATTACATATAAAGGTAAAAGAAAACAGAGGTATAAAACATGTTTGAAAAGAAGATATATCAAACAGGGTAAGTGTGAAACAATTAAATTTCTCATCTGAAAGGTTATATTTTTAAGCTCTGAATAGAAATATGATACTACATTTAAGTTCCTAATCTGTCTCATGCCAGAGTATGTAATCTTAGCCAATGTTAACTTTTCTCCCCAGTCACTTTAAATTTAAATTCAGGCAATTATTCTTTTTTTTACCATCCTTTCCCTATCCAGTCACCATTTATATGCTTGGTTTTAGGGGGAGAAGTCACATTTCTAATTGTAGACAAGGATCAATTCTGTTACTCAATGAGATTCAGTTCATTCCAACTGACATTTGGTCATGCACAAAGATGCCCAACAAGTCAGCAGCAACTATCTCACCATACCAGAGTCAGCTGAATCATGATTCACTTATGTCCTGCACATTTTTCTTGCCCAGACTGGCTCTCACATATTCACTGGACCATCCACATCTATTCAATATTCATAACTCTATGTACAAAATGAAAATCTTGTAATTAGTGACAAAAGATAAATCAAATAAAAAATTAGCAGCCAATCAGATGTTAATAAACCTACAGCCTGTTTTTGTGAATAAACATTTTGTGGAGGATTTTTTCTGTGCAATGTAGGCAGAGAGGAATAGTTGTGACATAAACCAGAAGACTGCAAAACCAAAAATATTTACTCTTTGTTCCTTTAAAGAAAACTTGCTGACCCATGAATTACACTGATGGAATATTTCAAGAGTTCAGAAGAAATGAGAGAACAATTGTAAGTTCTTTCAAAGAAAATAATGACATTCTAGAGATTTATACCCTTATAAATTGCCATTCAAAAATATAAGTGAAATAAAAACACTGCTAGAAGACAAGCTATTAGAATTTATCACTGATATATGCAGGTTAATAACAAGGAAATGATATACCTAGAGAAAGAGGAAAATAATTGCAGATGGCAGGAGTGAGATGACATAAGTAAGGAATTAGTAAGCTGTAAAACCTAAACATAAAATTAAGCACTAACTATGTGAAAAACAGTAATGATTGATTTTGAGTTTTTAAACATAGTATGCAAGAAAATAGTTGGCAAAAATAACGTATAAGGTAGATTGCTATTTTATTCTGGAAATAGATATTCTGATTAGCTCTACACATTGTTTGGTCAAATTAGTTTAGAATTTAATTCATCCTAAAAAGAAGACACATTTATAAAATACTTCAAAATAAGATTCAGGGCAAAGACAGTTCTATTGAATAAATATAAATAAAATAGTATAAACAAATATAAATAAATACAAATGTTTTAGCAATAAAAATGTACAAGTAGATCAACAAAACAAAGAGCTCAGATATAGAACTACATAAATAGAGACAACTAATCTTTGACAAAAGGGCAAAGGCAACTTAGAAATAAGATTTGCTGTCTTCTCAACAAATGATTCTGGAGCAAACAGACACTTCCATGCAAAAAAAAACTGAATTGAGACACGAACTTTATCCCTCTTGCAAACTTTAATTGGAATTGATTTATAGATACAGATTTAAGACACTAAACTCTAAACTTGTGCAGTAGGGAGGAGAAAATCTAGCTTCATACTAAATGTTTCTTTTCCTGTGCTTGCTCATTCTGATACTGCACATTTTGTAAAAGCACATTATTTATAGCATGAAATATACAGGAAGCCTAATCTCAGGGGTCTGACCTCCAATAGTCCATTCATATAGAGACAGACATTTGCAGAACNAAAATCTAGCTTCATACTAAATGTTTCTTTTCCTGTGCTTGCTCATTCTGACACTGCACATTTTGTAAAGGCACATTATTTATAGCATGAAATATACAGGAAGCCTAATCTCAGGGGTCTGACCTCCAATAGTCCATTCATATAGAGACAGACATTTGCAGAACAGAGAACAGCATTCTTCTTGTTGGAGGTTTATAGGAATATCATGACCTGACCTACATGGACAGATGAAAGAACAAAGGAATCCCACAACAGGAAGTCTGCAAAAACTAACCATGACCCTTTGTCACCTTAACTTTAAAAGTGCTTTGCTGAAACCCTTCCAGGAATCGGGGAATTTTCTGGGGTGGGGAGCCAGTTTAGCTTTGGGGGAACAGGTATAAGCCATGCTTCTTCTTGTGTGGCCTTTCAATAACATTTTACCTGCTCCAAACTTCAACATTTCAGTATTGTTTGGCCTCACTGTGCACTGGGCACAGAAAATTGGCATTTGATGACACTTATGGTGGAAAACACGGTGGAAAATATCGGCAACTTTGGACACCTTAAAGCAATGACTTTAAGGTATAAAAACATGATCTACCAAAGAAAAAAAAATTAAGTTGGATTCAGTTAAAACTAAATCTTCAGCCTTGCCATAGACTCTGTTAAGATAATGAAAAACCAAGTCACAGGCTCAGAGAAAATATGACCAAAATGCATGCCTGATAAAGAACTTGAATCCAAAATATACAAGGGACACTTAAAACTCAGAGAACTCAATTTGAAAATGGACAAATCATGACATATCTTGGAGAGGGCAGTGGCACCCCACTCCAGTACTCTTGCCTGGAGGATCCCATGGACTGAGGAGCCTGGTGGGCTGCAGTCAATAGGGTCGCTAAGAGTTGGGCATGACTGAGCAATTTCACTTTCACTTTTCACTTTCATGCGTTGGAGAAGGACATGGCAACCCACTCCAGTGCTCTTGCCTGGAGAATCCCAGGGATTGGGGGAGCCTGGTGGGTGGCCATCTATGAGATCGCACAGAGTCGGTCACAATTGAAGCGACTTAGCAGCAGCAGCAGCATGACATAGCTTATTAAAGAAGATACAAAGATGACAAATTAGCATTCAGAAAGATGTTCAACATTATATATATTCAGTTCAGTTCAGCTGCTCAGTCGTGTCTGACTCTTTGCGACCCCATTAATCACAGCACACCAAGCCTCACTGTCCATCACCAACTCCCGGAGTTCACTGAAACTCACGTCCATCGAGTCGGTGATGCTATCCAGCCGTCTCATCCGCTGTTGTCCCATTTTCATCCTGCCCCCAATCCCTCCCAACATCANTATGAGATCGCACAGAGTCGGTCACAATTGAAGCGACTTAGCAGCAGCAGCAGCATGACATATCTTATCAAAGAAGATACAAAGATGACAAATTAGCATTCAGAAAGATGTTCAACATTATATATGTTCAGTTCAGTTCAGTCGCTCAGTCGTGTCCGACTCTTTGCGACCCCATTAATCACAGCACACCAAGCCTCACTGTCCATCACCAACTCCCGGAGTTCACTGAAACTCACGTCCATCAAGTCGGTGATGCTATCCAGCCGTCTCATCCGCTGTTGTCCCATTTTCATCCTGCCCCCAATCCCTCCCAACATCAGAGGCTTTTCCAATAAGTCAACTCTTCACATGAGGTGGCCAAAGTACTGGAGCGTCAGCTTTAGCATCATTCCTTCAAAAGAACACCCAGGGCTGACCTCCTTCAGAATGGACTGGTTGGATCTCCTTGCAGTAAATTAAAACAACAGACTATCAACACATCCCTATTAAAATGAACAAAATCGAAAGCACTGAGAACACCAAATACTGAGGAGGAACTGGAGTGATAGAAGTTCTCATTCATTCCTGGTAGAAATACAAAATGACACTACCACTCAGAAAGACAGTTTGATAATTTCTCATAAGATAACATTGTCTTACCATTCAGCCATTGTATCCCTTGGCATGTACTCAAATGAGTTGAAATTTATGTCCATATACAAACTTGCAAATGAACTTTTATAGTAGCTTTATTCAAAAGTGTCCCAAATAATGAGATATCCTTCAATAGATAAGTGAATAAATAAATTCTGGTATATCTGTACCAAAGAATATATTCAGTGTTAAAAAGAAGTGATCTATTAAGGTGTGAAAAGACATGGAAGAAACTTAATATGTATTACTAAGTGAAAGAAGCCAGCCTGACAATGTTAAATATTAGACAATGTGAATCATTCTGACAAAAGCATGAAAAGACAGCAAAAAAATGAATGGTTGCCAGAAACTTGGGGAGGAGAACTAAAGGAAAAAGTTGAGCTCAATGAGTCTTTTTCAGGTAGTGAAACCTTTCTATGGGGCATTGAAATGATGGATATGTTACCAAATGGCAACCCACTCCAGTACTCTTGCCTGGAACACCCCATGGATAGAGAAGCCTGGTGGGCTACAGTCCACGGGGTCCCAAAGAGTCGAACAGGACTGAGTGACTTCCCTTTTACTTTTAAGTTATATGAACCCTGATCAGGCCCTAGTGTAGCTGAGGCTCTCTGCCTTGAGGGAGAGGGTTTTTCCTCTTGGGTTCAAAGCTGAGATCCGTACAACATAAACTATATTACTGGCCAGAGAATGGAGAAGTGGGAACTAAATTCACAGATCAAGTTCTCCCTAATGTGGGGAGAGCAATTTAATTTTAAAGCTTAAAGACAAATGTAGGAGTGAGGCAGGTGCTGGGAGGCACATGGATTAATCTACAAAGGAAGAGGCAGGGCTTTTTTGAGAAAGGGGGCTGCCACTCCCATTTTATCATTTTTGATCCTTAAGGTCTAGTCCTGACCATAGACAAGGGGCAGGTGTGTTGTTTAATATGCTAATATAGGAAAATTNGCTGCCACTCCCATTTTATCATTTTTGATCCTTAAGGTCTAGTCCTGACCATAGACAAGGGGCAGGTGTGTTGTTTAATATGCTAATATAGGAAAATTTACATATAAAGAGACTCAGGGTCTGTTCCATTCTTAGCCACTTGGCCTCTCCAGGTTCTTCTTTTGTTTATAGGTTCCTTCCTTATCTGATACCCACTCCTTGTTATTCTGGCCTGGAGAGTTCCAAGAACTATACAGTATCAGTTCAGATCAGTTCAGTTCAGTCGCTCACACCTGACCTTCTCTTTGTGATCCCATGAATCGCAGCACGCCAGGCCTCCCTGTCCATCACAAACTCCCGGAGTTCACTAACACTCACGTCCATTGAGTCAGTGATGCCATTCAGCCATCTCATCCTTGGTCGTCCCCTTTTCCTCCTGACCCCAATCCCGCCCAGCATCAGACTCTTTTCCAATGAGTCAACTCTTCTCATGAGGTGGCCAAAGTACTGGAGTTTCAGCTTTAGCATCATTCCAGCCAAAAAAATCCCAGGACTGATCTCCTTCAGAATGGACTGGTTGGATCTCCTTGCAGTCCAAGGGACTCCCAAGAGTCTTCTCCAACACCACAGTTCAAAAGATCAATTCTTTGGTGCTCAGCCTTCTTCACAGTCCAACTCTCACATCCATACATGACTACTGGAAAAACCATAGCCTTGACTAGACGGACCTTANGTCAGTGATGCCATCCAGCCATCTCATCCTCTGTCGTCCCCTTCTGCTCCTGCCCCCAATCCCTCCCAGCATCAGAGTCTTTTCCAATGAGTCAATTCTTCGCATCAGGTGGCCAAAGTACTGGAGTTTCAGCTTTAGCATCATTCCAGCCAAAAAAATCCCAGGACTGATCTCTTTCAGAATGGACTGGTTGGATTTCCTTGCAGTCCAAGGGACTCTCAAGAGTCTTCTCCAACACCACAGTTCAAAAGCATCAGTTGTTCGGCACTCAGCCTTCTTCACAGTCCAAATCTCACATCCGTACATGACCACTGGAAAAACCATAGCCTTGACTAGACGGACCTTAGTCAGCAAAGTAATATCTCTGCTTTTGCATGTGCTATCTAGGTTGGTCATAACTTTTCTTCCAAGGAGTGTTTTTTAATTTCATGGCTGCAGTCACCATCTGCAGTGATTTTGGAGCCCAAAAAATAGTCTGACACTGTTTCCACTGTTTCCCCATCTATTTCCCATGAAATGATGGGACTAGATGCCATGATCTTCGTTTCCTGAATGTTGAGCTTTAAGCCAACTTTTTCACTCTCCTCTTTCACCTTCATCAAGAGGTTTTTTAGTTCCTCTTCACTTTCTGCCATAAGGGTGGTGTCATCTGCATATCTGAGGTTACTGATATTTCTCCCAGCAATCTTTATATCAGCTTGTGTTTCTTCCAGTCCAGCGTTTCTCATGATGTACTCTGCATAGAAGTTAAATCAGCAGGGTGACAATATACAGCCTTGATGTACTCCTTTTCCTATTTGGAACCAGTCTGTTGTTCCATGTCCAATTCTAACTGTTGCTTACCGACCTGATAACAGATTCCTTAAAAGGCAGGTTAGGTTGTCTGGTATTCCCATCTCTCTCAGAATTTTTCAGTTTATTGTGATCCATACAATCAAAGGGTTTGGCATAGTCAATAAAGCAGAAATAGATGTTTTTCTAGAACTCTTTTGCTTTTTCCATGATCCAGCAGATGTTGGCAATTTGATCTCTGTTTTCTCTGCCTTTTCTAAAACTAGCTTGAACATCAGAAAGTTCATGGTTCACGTACTGCTGAAGCCTGGCTTGGAGAATTTTGAGCATTACTTTACTAGCATGTGAGATGAGTGCAATTGTGCGGTAGTTTGAGCATTCTTTGGCATTGCCTTTCTTTAGGATTGGAATGAAAACTGACCTTTTCCAGTCTTGTGGCCACTGCTGAGTTTTCCACATTTGCTGACATATTGAGTACAGCACTTTCACAGCATCATCTTTTGGAATTTGAAACAGCTCAACTGGAATTCCATCACCTCCACTAGCTTTGTTCNTCCATACAATCAAAGGGTTTGGCATAGTCAATAAAGCAGAAATAGATGTTTTTCTAGAACTCTTTTGCTTTTTCCATGATCCAGCAGATGTTGGCAATTTGATCTCTGTTTTCTCTGCCTTTTCTAAAACTAGCTTGAACATCAGAAAGTTCATGGTTCACGTACTGCTGAAGCCTGGCTTGGAGAATTTTGAGCATTACTTTACTAGCATGTGAGATGAGTGCAATTGTGCGGTAGTTTGAGCATTCTTTGGCATTGCCTTTCTTTAGGATTGGAATGAAAACTGACCTTTTCCAGTCTTGTGGCCACTGCTGAGTTTTCCACATTTGCTGACATATTGAGTACAGCACTTTCACAGCATCATCTTTTGGAATTTGAAACAGCTCAACTGGAATTCCATCACCTCCACTAGCTTTGTTCGTAGTGATGCTTTCTAAGGCCCACTTGACTTCATTCCAAGATGTCTGGCTTTAGGTGACTGATCACACCATCGTGATTATCCAGGTCGTGAAGATCTTTTTTGTACAGTTCGTCAGTGTATTCTTGCCACCTCTTCTTAATATCTTCTGCTTCTGTTAGGTTCATACCATTTCTGTCCTTTATCGAGCCCATCTTTGCATGAAGTGTTCCCTTGGTGTCTCTAATTTTCTTGAAGAGATCTCTAGTCTTTCCCATTCTGTTCTTTTCCTCTATTTCTTTGCATTGATCACTGAAGAAGGCTTTCTTATTTCTTCTTGCTATTCTTTGAAACTCTGCATTCAGATGCTTATATCTTTCCTTTTCTCTTCTCCTTTTCGCTTCTCTCCTTTTCACAGCTATTTGCAAAGAGTCAAACATGATTGAGTGACTTTCCCTTTCACTTTTTTTATCTGAGGACCCTTTAAGTTAAAGATTTATATAAACTCCTGCTAAAGGGTGGGTGAAGGCAATGGCAACCCATTCCAAAACTCTTTCCTGGAAACTCCCATAGACCAAGGAGCCAGGTAGGCTGCAGTCCACGGAGTCTCTAGGAGTCAGACACGACTGAGCGACTTCACTTTCACTTTTCACTTTCATGCATTGGAGAAGGAAATAGAAACCCATTCCCCAGCGTTCTTGCCTGGAGAATCCCAAGGACAGAAGAGCCTGATAGGCTGCCGTCTATGGGGTTGTACAGAGCCAGACACAACTGAAGCAACTTAGCAGCAGCAGCAGCAAAGTGTGGGTCAAGTATTGTGAGCAAGGGCAATCTTTCTAAAGGTGTGGATTGGTGTGTTGTGAGCAAAGACATGGAACAGCTCTGGCAGCAGATATATGACATTTGAAAAAAACATTGAAACTACAACAGATATTATGGATTCTAAGGTACACTATGGGCTGTAGTTAATGATAATGTGCTAACACCAGTTCATCAACTGTTACCAACATACGGCATTAAGGCAAGATGTTAATAATAAGAAAAATAGTGCAGGCAGCAAGGGAGAATATGGAAACATTTTTGTGTCTATCCTTGCTGTCCGAAATTTCTATAAATCTAAAATTGCACTAAAATAATTTAAATAAGAAATAAATGTAAATAATGTAAAGATATTGATTAAATCCACCCTTTGAAGGAAAATATCCATTTAAGGGAGAAAATCTACCTGTGCTCTGGTTGTACCATGCAGGCCTGCAAGGCCTGTGCTCTCCCAGCTTCAAGATGGAAGAAAGAGCCTGGAGTCAACAACAAAGACATCAATTATTTAATGGGTAGGGGAGCTTACACATCTCAAGCAGGGTCCTGGAGTGACACGCTGCTGCATGCAGAGGATGGTGGGGAGTGCTTGGCAGCAATCTTAGCTCTCAGAAAGTAAGGGGAGATTACCAGTTATAGGGGAGCTGAGTTCAGGTGGACTCGTTACTTATCAAGGAAACCAGCAGAGGGCCATGCCCCACACTGTCCTTTTAATCAGAATGATTACCAGCTGGGCCTGGCCTGGGTATGTAAAAAGGTCATTCATGTGCAGAGGGTGCTGGTGAAGCAGGCACTGGTCTGGCTGGGGAGGTACAGAGGGCAAGAAAAAATTGATCTTGAGTGGCCTGACCATACAATTATTTTTTATATAAGACATTGAAAAGACAAGTGGAGATAAAGTACAAAAGGAGAGGAAAAGGAAGAGATTTTTAACAGGAATCAAATCTACATTCTGGGGCAAAGAGTCACAAAGCCAGGTGTTTATCATGCAGGGGACTTGGGGGGAAGGGGCTGATACTTTCCAAGTATAGCATTGCTCTCTCCAAGGGCAGGAATGTAGAAGGGATGGGAGTGACCTGGGGTGAATTTGATGGACAGAAACAGAAGAGAATTGTGGACAGGTTTACTCTTCTATTCATTCTCAAGGAACAATCATGGACCACTCTTTACCAGGTGGGCTTTCAGGTTCTGGGGATAGGAAAGAAGCATATACTACCACCGTGGACCTTACCTTGGGGAGAACAAGAATGAAGTGAAAAGGATGGACTGCCAAGCTAAGGAGCCCTGGAGCCCAATGACTTCCTGTCCCAGCTTGAAAGATGACAGCCATTCCTGACAATCTGGAGATTTTTCATTAATTAATGTTAATGCAGATGTTACTTACAGAATATAAAAAAGTGTCTAATATATAGTGTTAGGGACTCAATACAGTTTATTTTTTTCCATACATTGCTTTTTTGCCTTGTTTCACTGTAATATTAACCTTTCTTCACCGTCTCATTTTTTCTGCATTTCTCCAATTTATTGTGCCTGTCTTCCNTTCCTGACAATCTGGAGATTTTTCATTAATTAATGTTAATGCAGATGTTACTTACAGAATATAAAAAAGTGTCTAATATATAGTGTTAGGGACTCAATACAGTTTATTTTTTTCCATACATTGCTTTTTTGCCTTGTTTCCCTGTAATATTAACCTTTCTTCACCGTCTCATTTTTTCTGCATTTCTCCAATTTATTGTGCCTGTCTTCCTTATTAATTTTATTTTACATAATTTTTTTTAAAAAATTAAAATTAAAAAACAAATTGTATGTGGCTTCTGCAGCTAGTATATAATAGCATTTTACGCATTTTATAATTGATTAATACAGTCTTTTCCCTCTCACTGTCACCTATGCTTTATTTTTGTCATTTTTTGTTTGTTTTTGTTTCATATTTTCACTTTATGAATCTGTAGATTGTAGACTGTGTGTGTGTACATGCCCATGTACTTACATAGACATGTATGCAATACTAGCAAGTTTATTGTTTAATACTTAAGAATTAAAGAACATCTCTAGAATCCATTATTTTTGTAGTAAAGCAAATAATCTGTAACAACCAAACACACACACACACACACACACACACACACAATTTATACATCCTTACCATTGGCCAGTGTCTCTTGGCTCAAACCTTGTTTACCTTCAGAGTTTAGACACTATAAGTATCATTGTTTTGTGTGTTTTTCTAGTGTAACTTCACAAGTAAGAGAAGTTGATTATGTTACTAAATTGATCACCAGGAGGAATTTAGTCTCCCCTCAAACTCCTGGGATGATGAAAGGGTGGGAAAGGGAACATTGATGTCAATATTTTAATATGAGATAGGGGCTAACTCAAAAGCTGGAGAGCTGGTGTATACTTAATTGTGTATACGTTCTGTAATTTTATTGGGGGTAGAATGAAGCAAATGTGCTCAAACATTTTACTTCAATTTAACACATTCATTTTTAAAGAGTTTTTCCTTTTATGTCTTAGGATCTTTTCATAAGCCCTCGCTGGATATTTTTACTCATTCATTTCTGTTTTCTGCCCTTTGACAGACAAGAGGTCTTTTTCCATGAGCACATTGAGGAGACCTGCCTGAATTTCCTCCTTGCCTGACTCAGTGTTGTCAGATGAGCTCACCTGCAAGGCTGGTGACTAATTTTGCGTGATCCTTTCCTCATCCAGGCACATGGATGGAAAAAGTAATGTGGGTAGTTCTGGCAGGACAATTCATCTCCATCAGCTTTCCTGTTTGTTGTTGAAATGGCCGCTTTAGAGGTTAATTTTTATTTTTTGTTTATTTTTTTCTTTAATTCAGCGTTGGCTTTCCTCATCATCCATGGAAAGAAGATAGCATGACCATGTCTAGACTCCATCCCTGCATACTGTAGAAAAAGTCTGTTCCATCCAGGAATAGCTCTTCCATATTCAGATTGTAATCTACTCATGGTTTTCTGTGTAGCACCAGCACCTCAACAGAGCCACTGCTCTAAACTAGCAGAGATTGCAAAAGCTAAAGGAATTTACTTTTTTTCTCAGTATCTTACACAATTCCTCAACTTCTCAATTTACAAGGTCTCCAGTGTCTGCATACCACTTCCCAGTCAGTGGACAAGGAGTGTCTGAAAGTAAGACCACAATATTCTTACATTTCTAAATATCTTACTCATCAGATGAGGTGAGCAGTAAGTTAGCTACAGTTTATTCTACAAGCTAGTATTCATTAGGGCTTCCCAGGTGACACAGTAGTATAGAATTCACCTGTCAAGGAAGGAGACCTAAGACATGAGAGTGTAATCCCTGGATCAGGAAGATCTCCTGGAATATGAAACAGCAACCCATTCCAGTATTCTTGTCTGGAGAATCCCAAGAACAGAAGAGACTGGTGGGCCTCAGTCCATAGCGTCCCAAAGAGTTGGACACAACTGAATGACTGAGCATACACAGTATTTATTAAAATGTAACAGGTCCTGCAAGGAAAATCTTGTATTTTAAAAAATAAAATAGTATTAGTGGAATATAAGGATGTTGCCAGAGACACAGAATATTTTGACTTTTGGCAAATAATCTTTCAATTTTGTTAGAGACAGATAATTCAGGTAGAGATAAGTAAGCTTAAAATAAACATTATTAATTATATGAAAAAGTTTGTGTGCTTTGAGATTCTATACTTGGTTTATAGTGTTAGAATGTATTTATTTTTATTTGCATAAGGGTGAAATTGCCAAAAATTAACTGGAATTGATAACAATTGGAAACTAATCCTGTTTAGATGTGTAGTGTAGGATTTTAAATTAGATAAATAATCTGAAGGAAATAACAATATTATACAAATTATTTTTATATCAATAACCATGTGTGACTTTAAAATATGAAGCAAACATTTGCTCATGACTCTCAAAAACAAAAACAAATTATTCTCCAATATGTCAGAAAATAACCTAGGTACTGTAAATACAAGCATTATATTTATACCCTGAACACTTTCACAATTAGTGAGAGGGATGGGCTTATATGAAATCCAAGACAGTACAATGAAATGTGTGGGACTAGACATTTCTACAGGGTAAAGTAAGAGAGAGTAGAATTGGGAAATGTGTTCGGGGGGGCAGTCAGAGAAAGGGGTCTATTTTGGAGCATAGTTTTACTGACTGGATGCCATCTAACTTTCCTCCCAGCCCTGCTATTTATGATTCTACTAATGCTAGGGACTCACACTGATGAGACCACTGACATTAAGTGTTTATTAAGGATATTTACAATTCCTAATAGTGGTTAAGCCTTGAATATACATATTAAATGTAAACCTATTGTCTTGGGACAGCATCATGGGTTCACAACTCCTCTTCAATTTACATGTGAGCCTATGTAAATAGCAAAATTAATTTGTTTTAATCATTAAAATGGATTTATGAACATGGCTGCCATCAAATCCTTAACATAGTTTATAACACAAATCGTTCCTCTGCTTGTTAGATCTGTCTCATTCTGTCAATATTATTTATTTCTGAAATGGTCAGCTTATACTTTAGGCATGTCCTTTAATCTGATCATTATGGTCCTGGACTTTAATAAGTATTGATTTCAACAGAGCAAAAAAAAGAGCCCTCTTCAGAGACTACTTTCAACTTAGACATTCTCTTTAGGCAAGAAAATATGAATCAACTTGGTTAAACACTTTACTAAGTGCATATAAACCTGTAATCTGGTAATACTCAATAACAGATTGATTTCATTTATATCTGGAAATGTGTTTTAAGTGTATTAAGACTTTTGGATTTGACCTGAGATTTAAATATATATATATTAGAAGAAATTTGTTGCTGTTCAGTCACTCATTTGTGTCTAACAGTTTGTGACCCAGTGGACTGCAACACTTCTGGCTCCCCTGTCCTTCACCATCTCCTGGAGCTTGCTCAAACTCATGTCCATTGAATCAGTGATGCCATCCAACCATCTCATCCTCTGTTTTCTCTTTCTCCTTCTGCCTTCAATCTTTCCCAGGATCAGGATTTTTCTAATAAGTTGGCTTTTCACATCATGTGGCCAAATTATACAGTCACTCAAATGGAAACAGGAAAAAATACGAATAATGTCAAATAACACTTAAGAAAAATGACAGACAGTAAACATCAGGAAAAATTGGATCAGAACATAAGTTCTCAGAAGCCAACATCCAATCTCAAACCATCCACACCCTACCATGATTGGCTAAGGAAAATCTAAGAACTGAGGGCACAACCTGGAAAGGACATATTTGATTAATAAGACACTTTTTTTTTTAAGTTAAGATATTTAATTCAAGCTTCAGAAGGATCCCTCATTCAACTATGCTTAAGTGGAGAAAAGCTTCCCCACCACCACTTCTGCTGTATAGACCAAAATTCACTGACAATTTTTTTTTTTCTCTTTCTCTCTGGGTTCAAGTCATTTAGTAAATGAAGATGAGGATAAAAAAAAGGCAGAGCAAAGAACAGTAAAATGTTGGGAGCACTTTTGTACCAGATGGAGGAACAGGGAATTTTAATGATGATGACTCTAATTGTTTTGGGCAAGATTTTCTATATCATCACTTCTGCTAACCAGAAAGTCATTTAGTCTGTCTGACTCTTCAACCCCATGGACTATACAGTGTGTGGAATTTTCCAGGCCAGAATACTGGAATGGGTAGCATGTCTCTGCTCCAGGGCATCTTCCCAACCCAGGGATTGAACCCAGGTCTCCCAAATTGCAGGCGGATTCTTTACCAGCTGAGCCATAAATGGCAACCCACTCCAGTACTCTTACCTGGCAAATGCCATGGACAGAGGAATCTGGTAGGCTACAGGCCATGGGGTCTCAAATAGTCTGACATGACTGTGTAATTTCACTTTCACTTTCTGCTAACCAGAGCCCTGGGCCTGAGTGGAGAACCTAGAAACTGGAAACTGGTTCTCCAGAAGTAGCCAATAGAGAGAAATATATATATATACATTCTAGAATTGATTATGAATCATACATACAAGAAAGGACAAATTGGTGTTTGTGTTAATCAACATTTGGATTACTTGTGATGTTTCTTACAGCCATCAGTATATTTTGAAACATTAGCCTTCTTTTGGGCTTCCCAGGTGGTGCTAGCGGTAAACAACCAAACTGCCAATGCCAGAGACACAGGAGATGCGGGTTCATTTCATGGGTTGGGAAGATTTCATTGAGGAAGGAACAGCAACCCACTCCAGTGTTCTTACCTGGAGAATCACAGGGACGGAGATGCCTGGTGGGCCACCGTCTATGGGGTCGCACAGAGTCTGACACGACTGAAGCAACTTAGTAACAGCAACAGCAGCAGCAGTGTGTGTATGTGGAGAAAGCAATGACACCCCACTCCAGTATTCTTGCCTGGAAGATCCCTTGGATGGAGGAGCCTGGTAGGCTGTAGTCCATGGGGTCGCGAAGAGTTGGACATAACTGAAGCGACTTAGCAGCAGCAGCAGCAGCATGTAGACCTACCTGTCTTTGCTAGATGGTGATAGTGATTAACTGATGCTACCTATCAGTTTTATATACTTCAGTTTGGTGTATAGATTACAATGGGATACAATGAATAAAAATAAACAAGGAACAGGTGTCTCCACTTACAGCCCAGTGAGTCACAGCTGTCTTATTCATGAGTCTTGGGGTAAATATTATTTTTAGGTCCCCTCACGGTTGGGCCTCATCCAAATGTACCATAAATTTTGTCTTAATATTTAGTAGCCAATACAAAAAGACAAAGTAAATAAAGTGCTAAATATTTTATTTCACTAAATAAAATACTAAGTAAATAAAATAAATACTAATAATATAACAAAGTATTATTTTAGGAACTCTATTTTTCAGAGTCTATCAAAAATAAATGTTCCTGTAGCATTCTCTAAAATTAAAACATCTCATGCCTATATAAAAGTTGCCTGTCTACACCCCTCCCAGTGTCTTATATCTGTTCATCTATTCAATTTTCACACAGTCTTATGAAGTTCCAAAATTATACCTAATATACTTATGACTAAATGGAGACTGAGATGAAATAATTTGCCCAATATTTTAGTTTTAAGGTGAATCAGATTTGAATTCTAGGCATTGCTGAGTCTGTGCTTTGATCACTATTTACATCCTGTCTCTGCAATTTATTCAAAAGAATTTTATATATATATATATATAACTAATATCTTTGGTCTTCACACATTTACATTTTGCCCAACTCTGCTTTGTTTTACTGGCCTTCTTAGAACATGGGAGTGTTAATGGCTTCTATTATTTCACTTTCTGTGTCACAGGCCAGACAGAATGACCATTCTGTTTTTCTGTCCTGTCACTCACCCAGCTCCAGTACAGATAGTGAACCTTGGGTAACTGGAAGTAATGCTGATGCCCTGTCATGATTCTGATTTTGGGCTTCGACTTTTGAAAATTTTATGACCAAATCTAAATGCATCCTATATCAGAGACTGTAGGTTTGACAAGGTATGCAAATAATCTATGCCTCAATCTCAATTTCTGCATATTGGGAAAATGGTAACTGTTTTGTGGGGTTTTTGTTTGGTTACAAGGAAGTAATCAATATAAAACCCAAAGAGGACTCTTAGCATTTTATAAATATATCCACATTATGAGATATTGTGGAGAGTTTTGTGGTCTCAACCATTTATAAGTTTACAGTGAATGAATCATCACTAGGGATAAAGTACCTGACAATCTCTTCTCATTTCTTTTGATCTTTTCCTGAATTTACTTCTTTTATTAGCTAGAATACATGTCATGTGCTCATGGATAAAGGGTTCAATAAGAAATTTAAGTGGTAAATAGCCTCGTCTAGAAAAGATGCAGGTGTTGTGACTGAGCAAGAGGGAAATAGTATAATTTTGAGACTATTATCTGTGTGCTGTAGCAGAGGCTGCTCAGGAAGCACTAGGGTAAAGCCTGGCCCCTTCTGCAGAGTGCACAATCCAAGGCTGCATTCAGACCCTCTCTCCTCTTAAAATTCAGAGCCAAGGGCAGGCTCAGGGTAAGCCCAGGCAGCATTTGAGGGTCCTGTCCACAATTAATGGGCACACAACAAAAGAACCCTTCTTTACAGTAATATTTCTATTCAATTCAGAATCCAATAAAGTATTTCCCTTAATTATATTAGCCATCCCAACTTTTATTACCAGATAGGACATAACTATCCTCCTTTCACTTAATTTACAGGCCTCATTAACATCTTTGCCTTTTCACTGTGATTGCAAATCTCCTAAGAGTTGAGAGCTTTCTGAACAGAGGAAGAGTTATTATGAAATACTGTTCATTCTGGCAGTCCTGAGCACAGACTGATTTATGATGGTGAATCCCTACTGAGGTAAATAGAATTTAGGGTAAATGAAGGTTCTAAGGAAGCTCTCTTAATGGCTCTGAGACTCGAGGTCATGGTTTAATATGGCGCCTGTTGCTTATTGCACAAGAGCATGAAGGAATCTCAGGAGGAAAAAACCGCTAGCAATAACCAATTTGAGAATGTAATTTCTGCCACCTGGAAAGTAATTGTATCCCTTTATTGGAAATGAAAAGCTAGAGCAAGTCTTAAATATTCCAGCTGGTATATGTTTTCCTCCCTCCCTGGGGATGACTTTCACCTGTTGTCTGCACAGTCACCAGTTAAGTGGAACGGGACTTGCATCACTAGTTTCTATTCTTTTTCTGACAAAAAGATCACATCTCCACATTTTTCCAGGCATGACGCTGATTTGCTGTAATGATTCTTATCCAGAAGATCAAAAGTACCAGGTTAACAACTGCCCTTAGGTCTAGAGGAAAGAACTGACTTTCAGAGCTCATGTTGTCATTAGCAATGAATGTTTACAGTATCCTGCAGTGCTGTGCTATTATATTGGGTCTTATATCATTTTCACAGTTCAGTTCCTTTACAAAGTGAACTTGGATGGTGATGATAGGAGAGAGAAACATTTTAATCAAAATAAAAGTTAACTCCTGCTTAAAGGAGAACACTTTCTAAAGGCAGAGTGACATATTATAGTGCTTCATATTCACTGGACTTCTGGTGGCTCGGATGGTAAAGCATCTGCCTACAATGAGGAAGACCCAAGTTCGATCCCTGGGTTGTGGAGATCCTCTGGAGAAGGAAATGGCAAACCACTCCAGTATCTTGCCTGGAAAATCCCATTGACAGAGGAGCATGGTAGGCTACCGTCCATGGGGTTGCAGAGAGTTGGACATGACTGAGTGACTTTACTTACTTACTTACTTATATTCACTGAAAGGAACCTGGTTTGTAGAACAATTAAGAACACACAAGACTGCTGAGTGCCTGTGAAGGAAGCCAAATTGCTTCAGAAAAATGTCTACTCAAAGACTTAGGGTAAGCAAGCCATAAAGTGTTTCATATATGTTCCTTGAACTCATTCAGCTCTGCTTTACTAAAGCTGCAAAGGGGCCTCTATGTGATGCATAAATTACTATTGACTTTTATAAATTAAGAAAATAAGTTGACAGAGTTTAATACTTTAATAGTATTAGTTGTCAGATGCCCAAATTTAAGGGGAAAAAAAATTCCTTCATTTTCTACCCTTTATTTTCAGGCCGAAGAGAAGCAATCATTTCTCATTCTGGGTAAAGAATTAATGGAGTGTGGGTAATTGACTGGGGATTTTGCACCCACCAGAACTAGAGGTTTGATCCTAACACTCCTAGAAGCTTTGTACCTTGTTTCCAAAGCTCTTTACAAATCATCATAAAAGACAAATGATCTCAGAAGCACTTAAAGCCTTTCCTACACCCACTTTTCCAATAAATCTCAAACACATCTTTCATTTTGATCACAGAAATGCAAATTTTCTGACAGGCAAACTGCAGCATGACTAAGTCCAAATGGAATACAGTACATTTACTCAAGTGGAAAGGATAAAGCCATGAAACATAATGCAGTGAAACATAATGGAATTCACTCAACTTTAACTTCCAAAACTGTGTGCGCTTTCCATTATCAGCTTATTGCTTAGCATTGGATTTGCACATATTATCTTGAAATGATTAAACCAGTTAGAAAGAAAAATAATGTTTATATACTGAAGGTAATTTAATGCATTTGCTTATCCTTACATGTATTTTTCTTCTTTTTCTATGGCATTTGATAGGAGTAAAGTGATGCCAAACTAATCAGGGATATAGGTTCTAATTTTTATTAGGCTGGATGGAAATGTGGGGTCTAGTGTTTTCCCAGTGTGCAGGATGATGGTTGCTAGGCAGCCACCTGTTTGCAGAAAAAAAAGAAAGAATTTCTTTATCTACAGACAAATTCAACTATGCCTTGTCTTCTGTGTTTCCATCTGAATTTCTGTGGTGGGCCAGGGCTGCTGAGCAGCAGGGTTTCATGTGTGCCTAATATCCTTCCTATTTGTGACCATCACATTGCTGCACAAGAGTAAAAGTGTGAACACAATTGGGCATCATTAAAGCAGATTGTTATTAGCCAGAGAGGCCAGAATGGTAACATCTGAGAGTCTAAAAACTGTTATGGATATTTGCACAATAGCTTAAAAAGGTAAATTAGTAAGCATAATGGATTATTGGGCCTTCCCTGGTAGTTCAGACAGTAAAGAATCTGCCTGCAATGCAGGAGGCCTGAGTTTGATCCTGAGGTCAGGAAGATCACCTGGACAAAGGAATGGCAATCCACTCCAGTATTCTTGCCTGGAGAATCCCATGCCGGCTACAGTCCCTGGGGTCACAAACCTTTGGTCACAACTGAGTAAACTAACAACACTTTCATAGCTAAAGGGTTCTCTACTGCATCATTCCTCACCTTATATTTTCCTCTCCAAAAGCAGTCTATCAACTAACCTCTAGCTGTTTGGTCCTAATAAATATATATGTTATCAACAAATTACTGTCTTGTTGGATTTACTTATTTTAAGTGTTGTCTACTAATGCCCTGTTAGAGTAAATGAGGGTAGCCGTTGTCATTGCCAACTCCGTTATCTGTCCTGCTCATTCTCCTATACAATGCCATTAAATTTGGGAGTTAAAGTAGTATTCAGTGTTTATATTATTAAAAATTGTCATTTGGTCATAAATGGGTCACATTTATTTTGTTTTTTCAGTTTGTCCTGAAGTTAAATATATTCTAGTTTATTTTATTTGCTTCAGTTTCTTTGTACACATTACATCTTCTAACATCTTCAATTATCCTCTGAGTACAATTTTCCCAAAATAAAATTAAGGAAACCATGAATTCCAAATTATCCTTGGAGGTCCTCCTCCTGGAAACTTCTTCTCTTGAGTCTCTAAATTTGCTCCTAGCTTTCCACTTTTGAGTTCCCTTTACTACTGTCATCATAAGTCACATAACTTATTTTCTATATGTGAAGTTTCTCCTTTCTCATTTTAGTTTACGCAGAGCATGTCCTGCAGCAATTTCATCAAGTAGAGTGACCATTTAAGGACAGAACAGTGGTGATGATGACTCTCATTCTTTCTCCTGAACTAATTTCTCCAGGATGGACTGAATGTCCCCTATGCCTGGTGCAGGGTTACCTTTCAGGTTCCTTTCTCATTGTCCTCCCAACATTCTTTTTGCTTATCTCATGGGTTGAGTATCCCTTTTTTGGTGTAGCAAGTCTTCCCCTTTCATGGTATATGCCTTCCTTCGTGGGAAAACATCTCAAATAGTTTTCTAGAAAAGGAAAGAAAGGAGGGAGATGTTTACAGATCTTACATCTTGAGGATTTCTTTATTCTATGCTCATTCGTAGCTGAGTTTGACTATATATCTAAATTGTAAATAATTTTCTGTCTATATATGACAGCACTGTCCCGCTGACTTGGCTTCCAGGGTTGCTGTTAGAAATCTGATACATTCTGTTCCATGAGTCTTACGCTTTTTTTTCCTTTCTCACAGAATTTTTAACATCTTTTAAAGGTAGGTGTTCTGAAATATTACTATACAGTGTCAATATGCATCTATTTACTTAAATTTTGCTAGTTACTGCTGATAAGAAAACTCAGAATTTAGAAAGTTAATGTGGAAGTATAGGCACATTTTAAAATCTCTAGGTAAATCTGAAGAGNGATGTTTACAGATCTTACATCTTGAGGATTTCTTTATTCTATGCTCATTCGTAGCTGAGTTTGACTATATATCTAAATTGTAAATAATTTTCTGTCTATATATGACAGCACTGTCCCGCTGACTTGGCTTCCAGGGTTGCTGTTAGAAATCTGATACATTCTGTTCCATGAGTCTTACGCTTTTTTTTCCTTTCTCACAGAATTTTTAACATCTTTTAAAGGTAGGTGTTCTGAAATATTACTATACAGTGTCAATATGCATCTATTTACTTAAATTTTGCTAGTTACTGCTGATAAGAAAACTCAGAATTTAGAAAGTTAATGTGGAAGTATAGGCACATTTTAAAATCTCTAGGTAAATCTGAAGAGAAAGTTCAGAAGTATTTGGTCTTAGACAAGCAGTTGAACACATCAGATATTGCTTGAAATCCTCAATATTATCTACAATCTCTATGCAACCTTATCTTTACCTTGATTTCTTATCAGACATACAGAATCATCATATTCTTCCCCATTTTTTCTTCTCTTACATATGGCTTTTCCCATAGCTTTCAGCATTTCACTGCACTTTATTTTGTTAAGAGTCAATGTTATTGTTCATTAAGCAACTACAGTAATCCAAGTTCTCTAGACATGCTAGCCCATTAGGTGATAGTTGCTAATTAGAATATTTTGCAACTGTGGAAAAAGAGGCTCAAAGAAATAAACTAGCATGTAGAATCACTCAGCAAATAAGAGCCATAGCTAAGTTTACATACAGTCCTGTCTGATTTTAAGGCCTGTCCTTACTCTCTTTCTTTACTTCCTTTCTCAAAAACTACAAATTAATTACAGATGTGTTCAAATTGCAGAATGAAAACTCGTGATTTGTTAATCAACTTTATGAATTATAAACATTTGAAAGCATTAGCATACAAAACCAATAATATAATCTAGATTTAAAATTATGTTACAAGAGTTTGCACAGATCAACAGGATTAGGTCAGTGTGGATAACTAGATCTTTCAGCATTCACTTGCCTAGGCTTCAGTCTCCTAAAAGCTCGAGTGGCTTGTTATGATCTTGGCAAAATATCTATTTAAAAAGTTGAAATTTTTAAAAATATTATTTAAACAAAATTGTTTCTTGACATAAAATCTCAATTCTAGGTTATTTAACTCCAGAGTATTTATGAGGGTTTTAATTTTCAAGTAATTATCTTTCACATAGCAAAGGCAATGCTTATCTGGTGGGTAAGTTGGATTAGTAATAATTTACATTCTGCAGGCAGAGGTGAAGAAGGCTGTTCTGCTAAAAGAAATAACATGTTATTACTCTTAACTTTTGCAAGAGAAAAGTGCTTGTTATAGAAATAAATCATTTCATTGCTGAAAGAATAATGCTTGAAAATGTGCCTGTGGACAATAAATCACTTATTAGAAACTGAAAAATAAATCTCTCTATGCAGTGCTATGTGACTATTCTTCAAACCAGACTCTCACATGGAAAAAGAGACATGTTGAGCCTCTGAAGCACTCGTTCTAAAAATATGTACATGTAAAGCCTCTCCTCAGTCTCTTCTAAAATGAAATCAAGATCAAGAAATTATATTGTGATGCTGAGCTATGTAAAATGAAACCAGAAACCTTTATGTTGACATGAATTATATCAGCAGAGATTATAAATGGTATAGAGTAAAATTTAAGGCGATGTACAAGTGCAGAAAGGATGATTCCTTTTTCAGAACCCTAGACTTTACAACTAAAGGGGCTAAAATATCTAGCTGATGTTAGATATATGTTTTACCAATAAGATGCCTATCAAATGCTTAAGTTCCATTTTATATATACTCATATGAATGAACAAGGCAATTTGATAATGCTTTAATTTGTATGTAGTTATAAAAATTCAAAAAGAAATGCAAAACCTTTTTTGTGAAGGGATTCTTAACCTAATCACCCATCTTTGTCTTTAGTACAGTGTGAACTGGATTTTCTTTGGATATCATGATGCTATTCTGGGCACTTGTGAGATAAACTTCTATTTTTAGTTCTCTGTTTTTATAGGACTTTTCATGCTGGTATTATTTCACTTAAATGTCTTTATTTCTCTCTATCTCCCTCTTTCTGTCTATCACACTATCAATCAGAATTTACCAACAGTAAGTTGAGTTAGATAGACAGAGTGCCTGAAGAACTATGGATGGAGGTTCATGACATTGTGCACGAGGCAGGGGCCAAGACCATCCCCAGGAAAAAGGAATACAAAAAGGCAAAATGGTTGTCTGAGGAGGGCTTACAATAGCTGAGGAAAGAAGATTATCTAATGGCAAAGGAGAAAAGGAAAGATACACCCATCTGAATGCAAAGTTTATAACAATAGCAAAGACAGATAAGAAAGACTTCCCCAGTGATCAATGCAAACAAATAGAGGAAAACAATAGAAAGGGAAAGACTAGAGATCTATTCAAGAAAATTAGAGATACCAAGGGAACATTTCATGCAAAGATGGGAGCAAAAAAGGACAGAAACAATATGGACCTAACAGAAGCAGAAGATATTAAGAAGAGGTGGCAAGAGTACACAGGAGAACTATATATATATATATATAAAAGATCTTTATCACCCACATACCCACAATGGTGTGATCACTCATCCAGAACCAGACATCCTGGAACATGAAGTCAAATGGGCCTTAGAAAGCATGTCTACGGACAAAGCTAAGGGAGGTGATGGAATTTCAGCTGAGATATTTCAAATCCTAAAAGATGATTATGTGAAAATGCTACACTCAATATGTCAGCAAATTTGGAAAACTCAGCATGGCTACAGTACTGGAAAAGGTCAGTTTTCATTCCAATCCCAAAGGAAGGCAATGTCAAAGAATGTTCACACTACTACACAATTGCACTCATCTCACACACTAGCAAAGTAATGCTCAAAATTCTCCAAGCCAGGCTTCAACAGTTCATGGTTCCTGAACTTCCAGACATTCAAGCTGGATTTAGGAAAGGCAGAGGACCAGAGATCAATTCACCAACATCTGTTGGATCATCAAAAATATGGAAGAGTTCCAGAAAAAAAAAAAAAAATCTACTTCTGCTTTCTTGATTACGCCAAAGCCTTTGACTGTGTGGATCACAACAAACTGCCTAAAATTATTCAAGAGATGGGAATACCAGATCACCTGACCTGGCTCCTTAGACATCTGTATGCAGGTCAAGAAGCAACAGTTAGAACTGAACATGAAAAAAAAAAAAAAAAACCGTTTCAAATCAGAAAAGGAGTATGTCAAGGCTGTATACTGTCACTCTGCTTATTTAACTTATATGCAGAGTACATCATATGAAATTTCAGGCTGGATGAAGCACAAGCTTGGATCAAGTTTACCAAGAAATATCAATAACCTCGGATATGCAGATGACACCGCCATTATGGAAAAAAGCAAAGAAGAACTAAACAGCCTCTTGATGAGAGTGACAGAGGACAGTGAAAACATTGGCTTCAAAGTCAACATTCAGAAAATGAAGATCATGGCATCTGGTCCCATCACTTCATTGCAAATAGATGGGGAAATAGTGGAAGCAGCAGCAGAATTCATTTTTGGGGGCTGCAAAAATCACTGCAGGTGGTGACTGTAGCCATAATATTAAAAGACACTTGCTACTTGCAAGAAAAGTTATGACCAACATAGGCAGCATATTAAAAAGCACAGACGTTACTTTTCAACAAAGGTCCATGTAGTCAAAGCTATGGTTTTTCCAGAAGTCATGTATGCACTTGAGAGTTGGATTGTAGAAAAAGCTGACGGCTGAGGACTTGATTCTTTTGAACTGTGGTGTGAAAGAAGACTCTTGAGAGTCCCTTGGACTGCAAGGAGATCCAACCAATCCATCCTAAAGGAAATCAGTCCTGAATATTCACTGGAAGGACTGATGCTGAAGCTGAAGCTCTGATACTTTAGCTACCTAAAGCGAAGAACTGACTCATTGGAGACCTTGATGCTGGTAAATATTAAAGGCAGGAGAAGGGGACGATAGAGGATGAGATGTTTGATGGCATCCAGCCTCGATGGACATGAGTTTGAGCAAACTCTGGGAGTTGGTGATGGACAGGAAACCCTGGCCTGCTGCAGCTTATGGGGTCTCAAAGTGTCAGACAAGACTGAGTGACTGAACTGAAGTTGAGTTATGCGTACTTCTGGTCTTTACATAAATATCAGTGAATACGTAGAAAAGTCACAAATTCTCACCATTTCTTCTTCTCTATAATGAAGAATTTGCCTACATCAATTGTTCTCAATCATTGGGAGACTTAAAATTTATAATAAAATAATCAATATCTATCAATTATTCTCCTTCCATTCTGCTTCATTTGGGTCTTGCCCAGAATCCAGAGACAGACATTCTTTGGAATCATTAAACTATTAAATCCATTATTTTTTTTCCTTATCTTAAAGTGTATATAAATCCCCTTGATGCAGATTCTATACATTCAGTCTGGGGAATTATCTGAGATTTTCACATGTCTAACAAGTTCTCAGAAAATTTTAATACTGCAAAGCCAAAAGAGTCATTTTATTAAGGAGCTACATCATTTTTAAGAATAATTTCAGGGGAAGGAAAAATAAAACACAGAAATAAAGGAAATAATAATGAAAGGAGAGAAGGAAGGAAAAAGCAAAGAAAAGAAAAATATAATTAATACATTTTTATAGCTTATAAAGGCCTGACTTATCAGAAACAACTGAAGAACTAGACATAAAATGTAAATAATGGAAAAAAGTTTGCCTAAAATAATAGTTCATATTGTTATAGGAATCTACTAGAAAGAATATTTCACAGTGTTACACACTTGTGATTTGTATGTAAAATATATTATGCTATTTTATTAAATGAACTTTTGAAAATCTCTAAAATTCAACATGAAGGTTGTCTATTAAGATGGTTTCATCTAAGTGTCAACTAGTAGAGTACTTTTGGATGAGACTGACCTTTAAATCAATGAGGTGGGTAATGCTGAGTAACACAGATCACTTTTCTTATGTGGGTGAGCCTCATCCAATGAGTTGAAGGACATAGAGAACAAAAGTCTTAAGCAGAGAGAGTTCTCAAGTAGTGTACCCTCATATTTCACCTACACCATCTGCTGTCTTTGGGCATCACAGTGTTGGAATTCAGACTGGAATTAGCTATTAGCTTTCCTGGGTTTCTAGACTGATTGAAAATACTACATATTTTTGGATTTGCCATCCCCCATAATTATGCAAGCCAACTTCTTATTCTCTCTCTGTAGATAGATAGATCTCACTGATTTTTTTTTTTTTTTCTGGGGCGGGTTGGGTGGTGGTTTAGAGGCTAAGTCATGTCCAACTCTTGAAACCCCATTGACTGTAACCTGCCAAACCTGGCCTAATACAGATTTTGATAAAAAATTAGGGTGGGGTATGTTAGGATCACAATAAACTGTGGAAAATTCTGAAAGAGATGGGAATATCAGAACACCTGACATGCCTCTTGAGAAATCTGTATGCAGGTCAGGAAGCAACAGTTAGAACTGGACATGGAACAACAGACTGGTTTCAAATAAGAAAAGGAGTACCTCAAGGCTGTATATTGTCACCCTGCTTATTTAACTTCTATGCAGAGTACATCATGAGAAACGCTCGACTGGAAGAAATACAAGCTGGAATCAAGATTGTTGGGAGAAGTATCAATAACCTCAGATATGCAGATGACACCACCCTTATGGCAGAAAGTGAAGAGGAACTAAAAAGCCTCTTGATGAAAGTGAAAGAGGAGAGTGAAAGACTTGACTGAAAGCTCAACATTCAGAAAATGAAGATCATGGCACGCGGTCCCATCACTTCATGGGAAATAGATGAGGAAACAGTGAAAACAGTGTCAGACTTTATTTTTTGGGGCCCCAAAATCACTGCAGATGGTGACTGCAGCCATGAAATTAGAAGACGCTTACTCCTTGGAAGAAAAGTTATGATCAACCTAGATGGCATATTNCTTGGCTTAAAGCTCAACATTCAGAAAATGAAGATCATGGCACGCGGTCCCATCACTTCATGGGAAATAGATGAGGAAACAGTGAAAACAGTGTCAGACTTTATTTTTTTGGGCCCCAAAATCACTGCAGATGGTGACTGCAGCCATGAAATTAGAAGACGCTTACTCCTTGGAAGAAAAGTTATGATCAACCTAGATGGCATATTCAAAAGCAGAGACATTACTTTGCCGACTAAGGTCTGTCTAGTCAAGGCTATGATTTTTCCTGTGGTCATGTATGGGTGTGAGAGTTGGACTGTGAAGAAGGCTGAGCACTGAAAGTTGATGCTTTTGAACTGTGGTGTTGGAGAAGACTCTTGAGAGTCCCTTGGACTGCAAGGAGATCCAACCAATCCATTCAGAAGGAGATCAGTCTTGGAATTTCTTTGGAAGGAATGATGCTAAAGCTGAAGCTCCAGTACTCTGGTCACCTCATGCGAAGTGTTAACTCATTGGAAAAGACTCTGATACTGGGAGGGATTGGGGGCAGGAGGAGAAGGGGAAGACAGAGGATGAGATAGCTGGATAGCATCACTGACTCGATGGATGTGAGTCTGAGTGAACTCTGGGAGTTGGTGATGGACAGGGAGGCCTGGCATGCTACAATTCAGGGGTCGTGAAGAGTCGGACATGACTGAGCAACTGAACTGATGTTATAATGTCCCTTTTACAGTAAATGGTAAGTTTTTTCAAAGGCTCTTCCAAAGCCTAAAGGAAACATTAATAACCCATGGGGGTCTAGATTTTGGAGGTGACATGTTCCTCATTTGCATACATTATTCCAACTCTTTCATCTTGCTAGGTAAAAGCTACTAGTGAGACTCAGAGCAAGGGTAGGCTCTGCAGACTGCAGGGTGTGCTGCTCTGCTTCTTGGGCCACAAGATCAGCAGACCCAAGAGGCACCTGAGCATCAGCAGCAGATAGAGATGCTGTGTGGAGCCCTTATCTCCTGTAGCTGAATCACAGCACAGGTTGTTTTCAGATTGGAGCTAAGCCCTGCCACTCTCCACAGATATTTACCTTCTTTTTAAGACACAGTTTGGGGTCTGCTATTGGGCCTTGATAGAGGTTTAATGCTTAACAATGGCCCACCAGGTGACCACATGACCTGAGATGCCCACCATGAACATGGGTATTATCTAACTCAAGAAATCATAAAGTCAATGTGGGAGTAGCCCTCTAACCCCAAATGGAAGAGGTGTGTAGTTGATCAGGCTAGAGCAGACCGTGAAGGCACAAGCAATGTATGTGTGGGTACTCAGTCGTGACTGACTCTTTGTGACTCTATGAACTGTAGCCCACCAGGCTCCTCTGTCCCTGGGATTTCAGAGGCAAGAATACTGAAGTGGGTTGCCATTTCCTTCTCCAGGGGATCTTCCTGACCCAGGGATCAAACCCACATCTTTTACTTCTCCTGCATTGGCAGGTATGTTCTTTACCATTATCACCACATGGGAAGGCACAAGCAAGTCACAAGAAAAAGCTGCCCACAGACCCATGGACTCCTATCCTATTACACTTCCTTCTCTCTCCTGGCCTCATCCAGAACTTCATGGGGCTCTCCCTGTGACCAGTTTACAGAAGGAAAGAAGACTCAGGCCTTATTTACACATGATTCTGTACACCATGCAGCCATTAACAAAAAAGTGGACAGCAAAGGCATTGTGACACCTTTCGGTGATATCCTTGAAGGACACTGGTGAGGAAAAATACCCATAGTGGACACAGCATCAAGCACTGCATCTGACTGTTGATTTTGCATGAAAGGAAAAATTAACAGATGTTCGATTATATGCTGACTCATGGACTCTGACCAATGGTTTATCTAGATCAGGGAAACATCCATGGAAAGAATAAGGTTGGAAGACTGGTTACAAGGAAGGTTGGAGAAGAGGCATGTAGATTTTTTGTTCACTCAGAATGGACAAAAATGTGGACAAAATATAAACTGGACATTTTGAATGGACAAAAATGTGAAGATGCTTGTTCGCTGTTCACCAGTGACCAACCTCAACAGAGGAGGGTGTTAATAATGAAGTGAACAGTATGACCTCTCAGTGGATACAAATCTGTCCTTTTCCCAAGCCACCCCTGTCATCACCTGGTGTGCTCCTGAACACAGTGGCCATGATAGCAGAGATGGAGATTAAGCACAGACCCAGTCACATGGACTGCCCCTCACCAAGGCTGAATTGGCAGTGATCACTGCTAGAGACCCAATCTACCAGCTACAGAGACCAACACTGGGGCCCCCATATGATGCCATTTCCTAGGGTGATCAGCCAGCTACCTGGTGGCAAGTTTATTACACTGGACCCCTTCTATCCAAAAACAGGAAGCATTTTGTTTTTAATGGAAGAGGATATGAATCTGTTTTCCCCAAACACAGTGTTTCTGCCAACACTACTATCTGAATTTATAGACTTCTTATGATATTTAATGTTACACTGTTTCTGACAACTAATTTAGTACCAAATGAGGAACAGCATTGAGCTTCTGCTCCTAGAGTTCACTATTCTTACAACGTTTCCACTATCCTGAAGGAGCTGCCTTGAGATAAATTAAACTGGTATTTTGAAGATTTGTTTATAATCTTAGCCAATGGAAATACTTTGCAGAGATGGGGAGAGATTCTCCAGGAGACATTATGTGCTTTAAATCATCATCCAAAATGTGTTTCTTCTCCAATATCCAGGACTGATGGGTCCAGGACTCACTGGGTGGAAATGGGAGGGGCCTCACTTACCATTACCCCTGGTCCCCTACCAGCACAAGCACTGCTTCCTCTCCTCATTAACGCAAGTTTTGATGACCTAGATCTCCTGTTACAAAGGAATAAAAAACATGATAAAGTCTCAGTTGAACCAGAAATGAAGACTTCTCTCAGGCCGCTTTGGATTCCTCATGCTTATAAATCAACAAGTGAAAAAGTTGGATACTGCTGGCTTGGGTACTGATCCTGGCTACCAGGGGAAATTGGATGGCTACTCCACAATAGAGGTAAGGAAGTGGATGTCTGGAAAACAAGATCTTGAGAGTGTTTCTTAGTGTTATCATGCCCTGTGGTTAAGATCAATAGAAAGCTACAGCAGTCCAATCCAGAAAGGACTACTAGTGGCCAAGACCATTTATGAATGTAGGGATACGTGCGTTACACTATCAGGCAAAGAAGTATGACAAGTGAGGTGCTTGTTGAAGCAAAGGGGAGCTATGAAGGAAGTTAGTTATAAATACCAGCTACAAACACATGACCCATTTCAGAAATGAAGACAGTAATTATCACGAACATTTCCTCCATATTTTGTTATGAATATGCATGACTTAAATGGCCATTGTTTTTGGTTGTTTGTTTGTTTCTTCTTTATCCCCTTACAGAGTAACATAAGATATATTGATTTTATGTGATGGTATTTAAGAATCTTACAGTTGTCATCATAAAGTTGTAGTTTTGATTTATCAAGGAGAAGAGTAAACATCATCGAAAGACTTTTCATCTTCTTCTGGGAACTGTTAGTACATTTTCAGCTGTACACAGGGGTTTCCAAGTGGTGCTTACAAAGAGCTGAGACAATAGAGAAGCTAAAGGTATAGGAGAGAAGCAAAGATACACCCATCTGAGGTGTAAGATTAGGAAGGAGAGATAAGAAAGCCTTCCTCAGTGATTAATAAATAGAGGGGAAAAAACAGAATGGGAAAGACTAGAGATCTCTTCAAGAAAATTAGAGACACCAAGGGAACATTTCATGCAAAGATGGGCAAAATAAAGGACAGAAATGGTATGGACCTAACAGAAGTAGAAGATTTTAAGAAGAGGTGAAAAGAATACACAGAAGAGCTATACAAAAAATATCTTCATGACCCAGATAACCATGATGGTGTGATCACTCACCTCGCGCCAGGCATCCCGGAATGTGAAGTCAAGTGGGCCTTAGTTCAGTTGAGATATTTCAAATACTAAAAGATGATACTGTGAAAGGGCTGCACTCAATATGCCAGCAAAGTTGGAAAACTCAGCATAGTCACAGTACTGGAAAAGGTCAGTTTTCATTTCAATCCCAAAGAAAGGCAATTGCAAAGAATATTCAAACTACCGCACAATTGCACTCATCTCACAGGCTAGCAAAGTAATGCTCAAAATCCTCCAACCCAGGCTTCAACAGCACATGAGCTGTGAACTTCAATATGTTCAAACTGGATTTAGAAAATGCAAAAGAACCAGAGCTCATATTGCCAGCATCCGTTGGATCATAGAAGAAGCAAGAGTACCAGAAAAAATATTTACTTCTGCTTTATTGACTATGCCAACGCCTTTGATTGTGTGGATCACAATAAACTGTGGAAAATTCTTCAAGAGATGGGAATACCAGACTATTTGGCCTGCCTCCTGAGACATTTGTATGCAGGTCAAGAAGCAACAGTTACAATCGGACATGGAACAATGGACTGTTTCCAAATCAGGAAAGGAGTACATCAAGGCTGTATTGTCACCCTGGTTATTTAATTTTTATGCAAATTACATCATGTGAAATGCCAGGCTCGACAAAGTACAAGGTGAAATCAAGATTGCTGGGAGAAATATCAATAACTTCAGATATGCAAATGACACTGCTATTATGATAGAAAGTGAAGAAGAACTAGAAAGCCTCTTGATGAAAGTGAAAGAGGAGAATGAAAAGCTGTTTAAAACTCAACATTCAGAAAACTAAGAGCACAACTTCTGGTCCCATCAATTCATGGCCAATAGATGGGGAAACAGTGCAGACAGTGACAGACTTTATCTTCTTGAGCTTCAAAATCACTGAAGATGGTGACTACAGCCTCAAAATTAAAGATCCTTGCTCCTTGGAAGAAGAAGCTATGACCAAGCTAGACAGCATATTAAAAAGCAGAGACATTACTTTGTCAAAAAATGTCCGTCTAGTCAAGGTGATGGTTTTTCCAGTACTCGTGTATAGATGTGTGAGCTGGATCATAAAGAAAGCTGAGCACTGATGGACTGATGCTTTTGAAAATGTGGTGTTGGAGAAAACCCTTGAGGGTTTTTGGACTGTAAGGAGATCAAACCAGTCAAACCTAAATGAAATCAGTCCTGAATATTCATTGGAAGGACTTGATGCTGAAGCTGAAGCTCCAGTATTTTGGCCACTTGATGCAAAGAACTGACTAATTAAAAAGACTCTGATGCTGAGAAAGATTGAAGGCAGGAGTAAAAAGTGTCTACAGAGGATGAGATTGTTGGATGGTATCAGCTACTCAATGGTCATGAATTTGTGCAAGTTATAGGAGTTGGTGATGGATGGGGAAACACGGTGTGTTGCAGTTCATGGATCACAAAGTGTCGGACATGACTGAGCCACTCAACTGAACTGAATGCCAATGCAGAGACATAAGAGAGGAAAGTTTGGTCCCTATGTCTGTAAGATACCCTGGAGAAGGAAATGACAATACATTCCAGTATTCTTGTCTTGAGAATTCTATGGACAAAGAAGTCATGTGGACTACAGTCCAAGGAGTTGCAAAGAATCAGACATGACTGAATGACTAACACTTCCACTTTACACAATATGGTTGTATCATGTTAACTGAAAGTATGGTTTTGTTATTGTCTTTATTTTGAGATTAAGTATGGTCTCGTGTTGCTGGGAGAGGGTGTTTGCTATGACCAGTGCATTTTCTTGGCAAAACCCTGTTAATCTTTGCCCTGCTTCATTCCGCTTTCCAAGGCCAAATTTGCCTGTTACTCAAGGTGTTTCTTGACTTTCTACTATTGCATTCCAGTACTATATAATGAAAAGGACATCTTTTTTTGGGTGTTAGTTCTAAAAGGTCTTCTGGGTTTTCAAAGAACCATTCAACTTCAGCTTCTTCAGCATTACTGGTTAGGGCATAGACTTGAATTACTG
>SJYB01006164.1:48165-59462 GCA_006408585.1 Antidorcas marsupialis | reverse complement strand
TACCAAGGGAACATTTCATGCAAAGATGGGCTCGATAAAGGACAGAAATGGTCTGGACCTAAGAGAAGCAGAAGATATTAAGAAGAGGTAGCAAGAATACACGGAAGAACTACAAAAAAGATCTTCACGACCCAGAAAATCTATTTAACCATCACTAATATATACCTATATATTAACAATCAACCAATTATATATGTGCATCAGTTCAGTTCAGTTGCTCAGTCGTGTCTGACTCTTTGCGACCCCATGGACTACAGCACGCCAGGCCTCCCTGTCCATCACCAACTCCTAGAGTTTACTCAAACTCATGTCCATTGAGTCGGTGATACCATCCAACCATATCACCCTCTGCCTAAACACATATGCACATTATATATATATATGCACACACATATACACATTGCATATATATATACATATGTGTGCATACATATACATATAAAGTGGCTCCATAGTTCAGAGGTTAAAGCTCTGGTCTCCTAAAAATGCACAAAGACTGCACAATATATACCTTATTATGTGTGACACACTATTTTATTTTGTAGTCTAGTCTAGTCTCTTTCTTTATAAAAACTTTCTGGTTATGACAATTTTTGTTGATTTCATGCACCATTAATATGGTGTCAGCTATGGCTTAAAAAATCTATGTTAGGAGTTGGGATTTCCTCCAAACCTTAACATTAATTCCTTGTATAATCAATTTACTTAACATTTCTGTGTTTCAGTTTGCCTTTAAAATGCCATTGAGCTTGTAGAATTGCTTTAAGTATAAAATGAGATCTAAGTTTTAAGACTATTTTGCAAGAGGCAAAAAAGACTAAGAAGGGAAGAAAGTTTTATTTGGGGATTCTTATCAGAGCCACAACTGCTCCAGCAACTGGACTTTGAATTGTAATACAAAAAAGTAGAGTAGGGAAACAATCTTAAACAGCAAGTTTAAACATGTAGCTACCTCATGACTCAGCAGTTGTACTCTTTGGCATTTTCCCAGAGAAATAAAAGATCATTTTCACACAAAACCTGTATACTTACATGACTTCTTATTTCCAGTATCTTGGGCTTCCCTGGTGGCTCAGACAGTAAAGAATCTGCCTGCACTGCAGGAGAGCTGAGTTCAACCCCTGGATTGGAAAGATTCCCTGGAGAAGGAACCCACTCCAGTATTCTTGCCTGGAGAATTCCATGGACAGAAGAGTCTGGAGGGCTACAGTCTATGAGGTGGCAAAGAGTCAGACATGACTGAGAGACTTTCACTTTCACTTTTAAAGCTGGAATCAGCCCAGATGTCCTTTGGCAGGTGGATGGTTAAACAAATTCTCATGCATCCATACTGTGAAACTCTGTTTAGCAATAAAAAGAAATTATAAGTATGGATTACAATCAATATAGATAACAAAATATCAATATTGATAACAATTAGAATAACAATATAGAAAACAATTGGAATATAACAATACATCTATCAATATAGGTAACAATTAGACTTCTGCTGAGGGAAAAAAGTCAATCCTGGAAGAATGCATGCTGACTGCATCCATCTGTATAACATTTTTGAAATGCCCGAATTTGGAAATGGAGAACACATGCACAGTGGCCAAGCCTGAGGCTTAGGAAAGCCGGAGGAACAGAGAGAGGGTGGCTTGAAAGGCCGACCGGACCGGTCCATGTAGCAATGGAACTGTGCTATGTCTTGACTGTGATCGTGGCCACACGAACCTTCACGTGATGAACTTGCATAGAACTAAACACACACACACACAAAAGTGAGTGCACACAAACCTGGGGAAATCTGAGTCCACCCGGTGGGTTGAATTCACGTTGATGTCCTGGGCATGATACTGGAGTGGCACTGTGCAACATGTGACCGGAGGGGGGCGATGCATGCAGGGTGGGGCATCCCTGATCTCTGTTTTCCGCTAAATGGGAATCTAGTTATCTCGATAAAAATTCGGTTAGGAAAAGGTGATGCACAAGTTGGTGTTCTCGTCCTCGTAAATGCCCCCTCTGCATGTGTGCGTGCGCACACACACACACACACACACACACACACACACACATACACTTTCTCAAATCAGGGGTAGACACTCCCCAGACTCTTGGTGGTGGTGGTGGTTGTTTAGTCACTAAGTCGTGTCTGACTCTTGTGACGCCATGGACTGTAGCCCACCAGGCTCCTCTGTCCATGGGATTCTCCAGGCAAGAATACTGGAGTGGGTTGTCATTTCCTTCTCCAGGGAATCTTCTCTAACCACGAATCAAACCTGGGTCTCCTGCGCTGCAGGCAGATTCTTTACTGACTGAGCTACAAGGGGGCCCAAACTCTTACTCAGTCCTGAAGACCCAGGTAAAGCATCCTGGCCCCTCTCCACACCACCACCGCTGTCCCTGGTACAGATGGTGGTCTGCTTCGTCCCTCCTCCTCCCTGACTGGAAACATTCCCTGCTTCTTCCCCTGAAAGTTCATTAGTCATTCATTCACTAAAATAAGCAATCCATGTGAAAACATGAGGCAATGCGAGAGCAGCATCTGTGGTTCAGAATGCTATGGACCACCCAGAAATCAAAGCTGCCCCACAGGTCTCTCTCCAACTGCACGCTGAAGACTTGGCTTCCTGAGGAGGGGACAAGTCACAGAGGCTGGGCAGCTGGAACACAGGCCAAATGCTGTCGGATGCTACAGGCAGGGTCTATGAGATGATGAGCAAGGACTTCATTTCAGAAAGCAGTCCTGTGAGTGGACAGAGACAGGGGGCTCCAGAGAGGGACCCCGGAACACCCCCAAGAGTGGGCGGACTCCAGTGCCAGCTGCTGTGTCTATGAGGAGGTTAGTACAGGAAGAGAACATTCAGGTTTAGAAACTTGATCCTTCACCATGGACTGTTTGAGAAGCACCATGGACATCCAGAGGGGGTGTGATTTGGGCCTCAAAGTGGTAAATGAATGCTGATGGAAGCTGGTGCATCAGATTTGAAGCTGTGATAAAGTCTGAAGTATGATGTAGCACCATAAGTTATATCAGAACACTGAAAGAAAAAAGAATGACTGGGAAAACATGTCCCCCAAAACGACTATAGCAATTTCCGAGAAGAAAAACCACAAGAATTCCATTCTTCTCTCCTTCTTCCAGACAGGGCCACTATTATTTTTCAAGAGAACATTAACTGAACTAGGAATTTTTCAAATAAACACTCAGCAAAGGAGAGAACCAGCAAAACTGATTTTTTTTCAGTCTTTTATAATTTCAAAAAATCCATTAAAAGATTTGGATGCTTGAGGTATTACATAAATTATCCTATTATTGTTGCAGTGAAAGGATTTCACACCCATCCATTTACTTCTGATTTTTAATTCCCTCCATAAAAATTATTTGTTTTTGAAACATATTTGTCATGCTGCAGATATAATTCACATTAATCAAGGAGTGTATTTAAAAGGTAAGATTTTAAGTGCCTTATTAGGAGGGAAAAAAACTTGGCCTAACATAGCTACTTAACAATCTACTTCTTTTCACAGTGTATTCACCAGCCATCTTTTAAAATTAATTGTCCTTAGAAATTTATAATAAAATGGTAATTTCACTGCACAGCTAACAATTTGGATCTCTTCTACCAAACAGGCGATTCGGTATATGACAAAGGGTATGTGAACACTTGTTGATTTCTTGTTGCTGGCAGACCCTGCAACTTAAAGGAAAAGCCATCAGCATGGTGATCTAGAATAGCTCTCACAGAAACACACACACCTCTAGGCCCCCGGACAGCACAGAGCTGATCTTTGAGGTATTTTTCCACTTCCCTACCAACTCCCTCCCCATCCTTTTCACATCCAGGTCCAGTGTCTCATGAGGATGCAGATGGACCCTCCAGCTGGAACCCCAGCCTCAGTCCCCAGGAGCCAAGAGCAGAGGACTGAGAGGGTATAACGTGAGTAAAGATGGATTGCAGACCAAACTTGGAAGGAAGAACAAGGAAAACAGAGCAGGAGTCTCAGGAGCAAAGAGAAATGGTCAGTTTCAAGGTGGTGGCTGTGTTGTGTTTCTAGGAAACAGAAGCATGGACAGCACAGAGAAGATTCCCTAAGGGTGATGCCAGGCAGCAGAAGGTCAACCATGAGGAGGCCAGGGGCTCCAAGACCCTGAGATTCCAGTGGGAACACAGGGACCAGGGGCCATTCCTCTCCGCCGCTCTGCACTCTGAGGCTGGAAGGACCTTGGATGATGGAGTAGCATCAGGAAGGGAGGCGAGGAGAACTCCAGAAAGGGGTGATGTCAGCACTGTGCCCACTCCCAGCAGACCAGAGCACGGGATCAAAAAACGGAGTTGAGTTGCAAAATATGAAGTTACATTTCTTGCCCACCTAAGACTGTAGACTGAGATTCAGCCCACCACAAATAAACATATGCACAGATAGCCTGTGTATGTGCTGTACAAAGTATGCCTAGTGACAGTTCCCACTTTTCATGCTTTGTTATACAAACCCAATGTACTGCATCATTAAAGTAATTCCCACAGATTTCCAAATTCAAATTGCTTATAAAATGATTTGCACTAAAGGCAGAAGAGTATACGTCTATGTCTACGTATACGGGAGAGCAAGTGCTGATGGGGGCTGGAGAGGGAGACGTGTCAGAGGAAGAAACTCTGAGCCCCTTAATTCAGAACTTGAATGCACTCCAAGTGGTTCTCTCCATTTCTTCATTATGGCGGCTTAGTCAATCCTTGGTCACAAAACATTACTGGAACCAGAATAGTTTGATATGAACCAGAAGATTTTCCTAAGTCTCTTACACTCACCAAGGGCAGATTTTTTTTTTTTCCTGCAACTACATTTTAGACCCAAGTAAGTGACTTTCCAAGTCAATCTAGGAGAGGAGTAGCAAGCTGATTTTCATACCTCTTACCTGTCAAAATACACCTACAAAATGATCTCTTCCTCCACATGTTATCATCAACATCAAGACATGCTTTTCATTGTTGTTCAGTCACTAAGTCCTGTCTGACTCTGTGACGCCATGGACGGTAGCACAGCAGGCCTCCCCGTCCTTCACCATTTCCCAGAGTTTGCTCAAACTCATGTCCATCGAGTTGGTGATGCCATCCATCCATCTCATCCTCTGTCACTCCCTTCTCCTCCCATCCTCAATCTTTCTCAGCATCAGGATCTTTTCCAATAATGAGTTGGTTGTTCACATCAGGTAGCTAAATTATTGGTGCTTCAGCACCAGTCCTTCCAATGGAATATTCAGGGTTGATTTCCTTTAGGATTGACTAGCTTGACCTCCTTGCTGTCCAAGGGACCCTCAAGAGTCTTATTCACAACACAATTTGAAAGCATCAATTCTTCGGTGCTCAGCCTTCTTTATGATCCAACTCTCACATCTATATGTGACTGCTAGAGAAACCATAGCTTTGACTATAGGAAACACATGGATCACAGCCTTGTGTAACTCAATGAAGCTATGAGCCATGCTGGACAGGACCACCCAAGATGGACGGGTCATGGTGCAGAGTTCTGACAAAATGTGGTCCCTTGGAGAAAGGAGTGGCAAACCACTCAGTATTCTTGCTTTGGAAACCTTGTAAACAGTATAAAAAGGCAAAAAGACATGCTTGGAAACTCCTAAGTGGACACATTAAAATAAAAATTACAACAATGGCAAAGCAGATTGAAAGCCTTGACGACCTAACCTGTTTTCCTCTGGGCTCTGAATTCATTATCTGAGAAGTGGTCTTGATCCAAGAGGCAAAACTATAGGATAAAGAAAAACTTTGAGTAAAACCCCAGTTTTTAAATGAAGCTATCAACTCAAAACAGGCCTAATGAGAATCAGCAAGCCAATCTGATTCCTATTAGCAAAAATACAAAAAGAAACAAAATCAATCAGTACCCATGAGGTGAGAAACACGAGCAAATTGAAAAGGACCTCAAGTTTAGATAAAAGGCAATTAAAGCCAAGAGATGTGGCTAAATGGAACACACTGCACATATAGCCTACTAGCCTATTTCTGAAAACTTCAAAGCAAAATTGGAAATAAAAATTGCATTTAAAATTGAAAATGGCATATTCAGGGTGGGATGGGGGTCTTCATGACATAACTATTCCCCGCAGCACTGGTCCCCAAACCATGTCTTTCATGCCCTGGATATTGCTGGTCAGACTCCAGAGCCAAAGTCTTCTCTGCCCTTCATCCCCCACTCCCATTTCTGCTCTGACTTTGCTGAAGAAACATCTTCTCTTCAAGTGTCTGGACTCCCAAAGCCAGGCTTACACAAGACAGGGCAGGTTCCACCATGAGCTGAGATGTGGAGATCCAGGGGCCATCTCCACAGCTGCCACCATGCACATGCACGCACACACACTCCATATACATGGCACACATGCACACAACACACACACACACTGTACACACACACCCCACATGCACACTCCACATATACACATCATCCACGTACACACACTCCATACACATAATCCATACTTCACACACACGCTACATACACACTCCACACACACACATGCCACACACATACTATACATACACATACTACACAATCACTCAGACACATATACTGCACACACTGCATCCATACTACACATGCCTACTACACACACACACCACAGACATACCACACACACACACGCACACCCCACATACTCCACACACACACTCACACACACACACTCACACACACACACACTCCACACACACACGCTCCACACACACCCCACATACTCCACACACACAGTACACACACACATATATACACACACCTCATGTCCTAAAGCACATGCTCACAAATCCGACAAAGTCTAGAGTTTCCCCCACAGGAGTGCTTCTTTCGAGCAAAAAGTTTATGTTCATAAATCCCTGTGTGAATCATACAGCCCTGAGGTTAACCAAGGACCTAGTCAGCATTCAGCAAGCCTACCGGAACATCTGCGTGTGGGGCAAAGCGCGGGGCTCCACCCAGGGAAAGGAGCAGGGGAGTCTGAGAGTGGCTCCAGGGCGGCCGCTGCGCTTGGACCACTCGGCGGCCTGAGCACCGGGGGCGGGGAGGGGGGTGGTGCTCTGCAAGGAGGGCGANTAGAGTTTCCCCCACAGGAGTGCTTCTTTCGAGCAAAAAGTTTATGTTCATAAATCCCTGTGTGAATCATACAGCCCTGAGGTTAACCAAGGACCTAGTCAGCATTCAGCAAGCCTACCGGAACATCTGCGTGTGGGGCAAAGCGCGGGGCTCCACCCAGGGAAAGGAGCAGGGGAGTCTGAGAGTGGCTCCAGTGCGGCCGCTGCGCTTGGACCACTCGGCGGCCTGAGCACCGGGGGCGGGGAGGGGGGTGGTGCTCTGCAAGGAGGGCGAGGCACCCAGGCCTTCTCTGCTGGGGAATCTCACTTCTCTTTAGGGCCCAGGCTTCAGAATCAAAAGGTCTGGGCAGGAACCCTACTTCTGCGATTGCGGAGGAGTCTTCTCACCTGTGAATGGAAAATGAATGAACGCAGAAGGTTTTAAGACTCAGAGGAGAGTGGCTCATTTCCCATGCACCAGTTACTCCTTCTGCATGGTGTCCGTGCTTCCCAAACGTCACCATGCCCACAACCCTGGCATCTTGCTAAAGCACAGTTGACTCCACCCGCCCAGGCAGTCCCGGTTTCTGAGTTTCTGAAGAGATCCCGGAGTCTCTGCTGTCTTGACTCACAGAACACACAGTGCAGAGCAGGGGCTGACGTCACTTTATCCTCCCAGGAACCTGGGAGGGGGACTGTTATTATCTATGCAGAGCCTACCCTGGATGGGATTAAAAAAAAAAAAAAAATCCCTAATGCTGCCATAGTATGAAACTTTCTAAAGTAAAGAGTTACGCTGGTTTGTGTGTGGTTTCTTACTACTCAAGTGGAGCATCACCCAGAGCTCGTTAGGAATGCAGAATGGTGGCCCCTGTGCTGGCTCCACTGACTCCAAATTGCTTTTTAACAAGATCTCAGGTGGGTCAAAGGAGTTGGTGATGGACAGTGAAGCTTGGCGCGCTACAGTCCATGGGGTTGCAAAGAGTCGGACACGACTGAGGGACTGAACTGAACTGAACTGACAAGCGGGTCACATCAACAGAAAAGTTTGAGAAGGTCTGAATGATACAGCAATTTTCTTTTTTTATAATAGATATGCCTCTTACTTCCAAGAGGTTTTCTCTGTATCTAGTTAAAATTTATATAGATTAAAGCTGCTGTTGCTGCTGCTGAGCTGTTTCAGTCATGTCTGACTCACTGAGACCCCCACAGACTGTAAGCCGCCAGACTCCTCTGTTCATGGGATTTTTCCAGGCAAGAGTACTGGAGTGGGTTGCCATGCACTTCTCCAGGGGATCTTCTCCACCCAGGGACTGAACTCATGTCTCCTGCAGCTCCTGCACTGCAGGTGGACTCTTTACCACTGAGCCACTGGGAAGCCCATGGAATAAAGATAAAGGATAACTTTAAATGCTAGTTAATTTTAATAAAAATTTTATAATGAATAAAATTTTAAATTAATAGGAAATGATGAAATAAATTCCCAACCTCACTCCCCACCCCCGACATACACCCAGTAACAAGTAGGAAACATCTTCTTGTCAAAATAGCTGAGTTCTTTCCTGAGGTCAGCAATCTTGACCGAAAAAAAAAAATCATTCTTACCAAAAAGAAAAATTTTAAGGCCTTTCAAGATCATCGCATTTCCTACAGGTAAAGAATTCATCTGCAATGCAGGAGACACAGGAAATGCAGGTTCGGTCCCTGGATCAGGAAGATCCCCTCAAGGAGGAATGGCAGCCCACTCCAGTGTTCTTGCTGGGAAAACCCCATGGACTGGGGAGCCTGGCAAGCTACCATCCAATGGGCCGTAAAGAGTCGGACATGATTGAGTGACTAAGCACAGCACATCAGATATGCAGAAAGTTAATAAAATTCTCTTCCCCCACTGATGCTACTTGAAAATCACACTCGGGGATGACATGTGTCCCATCGCACATGTCTGCCAGGTTATTCTCAAGAGAGAGAGCCTGTCCCAAGAAGGGAAGGGAAACCAGGAAGTTCAGATCCTGCACTCAAGGAGTTTATTCTACCTAAGAGGTGACAAAAGTTGAAGGGAACTATTACAGAGGCAGAGGAAGAGACAAGATCAAACATTGGTGGAGGAAAGGCATTTTCATCATGCGTTTGTGAGTACCAGGGAGAGAGTCATTTCTTAGCAAACTGGTAGTTGACTGCAGCAGCTACACCTGGTCCCCAGGGGGTGGGTGGGCCTGGCCGAGGTGGCCTGAGCATCCCAGCTTCAGGGTCTCCAGGGAAGGAGGAAGAGAATGGGGCTCAGAGACCAGGCCTGGAGCATATGCTGTGGTCCCCACCCAACCACCCACTGCCTGTGCAAGGGAGCTGCTGTTGTTCAGTTGCTGAGTCATGTCCGACTCTTTGCGACCTCATGGACTGCAGCATGCCAGGCTTTCCTCTCCTTCACTATCTTCCAGAGTTTGCTCAAATTCATGTCCACTGAGTCGGTGATGCCATCCAACCATCTCATCCTCTGTCCCTCCTTTCTCTGCCCACCTTCAATCTTTCCCAACACTAGGGTCTTTCCCAGAGTCAGCTCTTTGCATCAGGTGGCCAACGTATTGGAGCTTCAGCTTCAGCATCAGTCCTTCCAATGAGCATTCAGGGTTGATTTCCTTTAGGATGGGCTGGGGAGTCGATGGTCATTAATGCCGCTGTTACTCTCATCAGATGTGACTCAATAAATACTTTTAGCCAAGAAGGCCTGAGATGCAGACAGTAACCAATGCTTTGTGAGGAAAGCATGGTCCCACATTCACTGCCACCTCCCAAGGTCGCCTTCCCTATCTCCAAACCCAGGAAATGTTGATGCCAAGAATAAAGGAAGCAAACTGGACCCACTGACACACCAGGCAGATGCATTTCTGGCTTTTGGACCAAAAGTGTCAGCCAGGAAATGGGCAAGAAATGTTGTCTTTGTGTATTTCAACTCTCTCCATTTTCACTGCAGAAAAAGCACTGGATATCTGTGTGTCTGCATGTATGTATGTTTTTCATTTATACTCAAGCCTGCGAAATTATAATTAATACTGTTATGGTGGCCACTGGCCACTGCTGTAAAAGTACAACTTCTCCATGGGAAAGGAGTGTAGGGAAGTGTTTCCAGGCCCCACGGCTGCTCTTATCGTTTCTAAAATTACCTGTCATTTCTAGTTTTCACATTGTCAATCTGCACTTATTTTGAATCTGGAATGCATATTAAACTTCTATTTGAATAAATAGTAGAAATGGAGCCATGGCAGCCAGAATCATCCCACCCCCAACCACACTTCATGTCCACGAATTCTGAACACAACTCAGAGGGGACAATGGGCATCCAATAGGTGACCCAGCCAAAACCCCATCCTCTGGAGTCCTGGTCTCCTCGTCTTCAATTCTGCCAAAAGTGAAATCTCCTTGTTTTAGAATAAGGTGCTGGCCTTCCTTCAACTGGAGCAGGCCCAGATTAGAGGAGAAACACACATGTGTAGACACGCTGCTCCATGAGAGCGTGAGTGACTGGGCCCAGGTGACCCAGGCCTCCATACAACTCTACAACCCGAAGAGGAATGGAAGGCTGGGAGCTAGCCGACCTCAGAGGCTTTATGAAGGACATGGAACTTGGTGTCAGCCGTCAAGGACCAGCGGGCTTCCAAAGGCAGAAGGGAGCACCACCACCCACGCCAGGAAAGCAGAGCTGCCGAGATGTGGCCGGAAAGAGCCCAGACTCCAGGGTCAGGCTGGGTCCCAATTCTGGCTCTCCCACTGCCCAGCTGATGCTCCAGGGCAGGTCACTCAGCCGTGAGCCCCTTGGTGCCTCCGAGACACTTACACATGTTCAGAGAGTTAGGTTCAAGAAGTGCTCGGATCCGGTGAGTCGGAGAGTATAGGCCTGCTAGTAAGCCCTGGAATCAGAATAGGGTCTGAAAAGGTAAATGGGGCTCAGCTGGCTGAGGCCCGAGGATGGCAGACCCTAGGCTCCTCCTAAAAACCAACAGGAAGCCGTTGGGGGCGCTGAATGGCATAAACGTCAAAGTAACACAGACCATCCCCACTGATTGATGTCCAATCACAAGGATTTCTTCCTGGGTCCTTCCCTCACAATCCATCCACTCTTTTTCTTTTTTTTTTTAATTTTAATTGGAGGCTAATTACTTTACAATACTGTGGTGGGTTTTGCCATACATTGACATGAATCAGCCACGGGAGTACATGGTCCCCCCTCCTGAACCCCCC